>JAIPRL010002365.1:0-61333 GCA_025469235.1 Pemphigus obesinymphae | reverse complement strand
CCCCACTTAACTTTATTTCTAGCCTTTCCCTATTCCCTCTGTGTTCCCTTTCACCAAAATCATACTCTATATATTCTGTTTTATTCCTACTAATCCTTAGTCCTTTACTTTCCAGAGCTTCCCTCCATTCTTCAAGTCTACCATTCACTTCCTCGGGACTTTTTCCTATCAGTACTATATCATCTGCAAACAACATAGACCATGGTACCTCCCCCTGTATTCTATACTATGAATTATTACTATTACTATGAATTCAATGCAATCCAATAATTGTTCATTCATGCTGTATTGTTTTTTGGGTTTATTCATACACAATTATAGTTTATTATACTTAGGAATGTAGTAAAATTAATCTAGGTATTATTAAATAATTTTATAATATAAAATATTATTATATTACATTATAAAAAAAAATTCAAATAAAATAATATTATTTTATTTATCCTAAAATCCATAGAAAAAAAAAGGTGCACTTCGCTCGTCGGGTGGAAACACTTATAGTTTATTGTACAAGATACTCTTAGTGAATGTATTGCATGACAAAAACGATTCTGAACGGAGCTTCGGTGGTAATATACATAAATCTCGATTTAACGAAATCGTCAGTTGCTGACTGTAGTGGTTAAATCATCTCCAGGTAGAAGTTGCAAATACAAAGAAGAACCTTGTGCGGTGGAAAATAAGAGAAACCGCAGAATGCGAATGAAGAGATGTACAAGACGACCAGCTCTTAATTGTTGACTAATTGTTATAGATAGAATTACAAATGCAAAATGCGAGGAGCGATCTTTTCAGGGAACCAAATGACAAGGTTCTCAAACTAATTAACTTTTGGCTAAAAAAAGGTATGTGAGACACAATATGCTGACCGACAGGAAGAAGAACGAAATCGTATTTTGGCGGTTTTTACATTATTTTTCGGTAGTTTTTTCTACTACATTTATTAAAAATGACAAAAAATGGAAAAAACGGTACTCTTTAAAGTAGGTACAAACTATAACATCTATGTTATAGATAACATTTTCTACAGGAAAATGGGGTTATATGTACAGATTGGTTCACGACTTCTGGTCGAAAAATTATATACAGAAAAAAAAATAAACATCATTGTACAACCACTATGTCTTGCTCGCTCCGCTCAAAATCTAAAAAAAATCATGGAGAGGATATGATACCCTCATTCCCTCATCCATGAGTACGCCTTTGCCATGACGTAAAGTAAAGATAGATAGGTAAATTGCTCACAGAAAAATATAAAACACATAATTATCATCGTAAAATGAAAAAATATTTTGCATCGTCTAGAATCTGAAATTTACTCATTATATACATTTTATGTATAGGTATATATTACTATATATATATTATCTGATATATAATGCTGATAGGAGAGAGTACTGAGGAAGTGAATTGTATAATGGTCTTGAAGAGTGGAGAAAAGCTCTTGAAAGTAAAGAACTAAATATTAGTATAGATAAAACAGAATATATAGAGTATATGATTTTGTTCAAAATAAGTAATGAGTAGGTATATTAGATGTAGTACAGAAGTAGCTTCGATAGTTGACAAAATGAGGGAGAATATATTGAGATGGCTCGGGCATGTATTAAGGGGTGAAGAGATAGAGTCAGGTTGACTAGTGATGGAAACTTATATTGATGGAAAGAGGGGTAGAAGAAAACCCAAAAAAAAAAAAAAAAGGTGGAGGATGTGATGACGAGTGATATTAAGAAGGTATGGGTAAGTATAGGAGATGTGAGAGAGTTAAGTAGAAGTTTAGGATTAGGGTGGCTTATAGGTAGGTTAGGTAGACAAAAGGATAGCCTACATTTAGGTTTGTAGGTGGGCAAATCAAAATTCAAATTATACCCATAAGCAGTGGCGTATTTTTAACTTTTTTCTGTTGGGGGGGAGGGATACGATGAAAATGTGAAATCAAATCGCCGCTCTTTTTACTGATAACTTTTTTTAGTTTTTACTGATAATATTGTTATTATTTTTTATTTTGATATACGTGAAGCGAGTGACGTTGCGTCGTTCCGGACCAGCGTTCCACGGAAACGAAAAACATAAACACACGATTAACAAATATTCCCGGTAAAAAAATAATAATAAAAATATTATGTATTCATAACATTCGGTCAGTAATAAAAAAATAAAAGTAATAATAAAAAATTTAATTATGACCCGTTTTAATGTACGACGAAAAAACGGTGAGTGACGTCTGCCGCCGACACGATGATCATTCTGAAACCGGCTTGGATATCCCACAATGGGATGCCGATTTTTTCGGTCGACATCCATCCAGACGGTACTCGGTTGGCCACTGGTGGACAGGGACCAGATTCCGGGCTGGTCATGGTATGGAATACGGCCGCGATGCTGGACGAAAACAGTGAAAATGACGAAAATGTGCCAAAAATATTGTGTCAAGTATGTGTGCAACTAAGAGGACAGATTTGAAATTAATTTTGTTTTAAGATAAAATAAAATAATCAACTTAACGATTTCAGGTCGATAGCCACTTGGCGTGTGTCAATTGCGTCCGGTGGAGTAACTCTGGCAAGTATTTGGCTTCGGGCGGCGACGATAAAATCATCATGGTATGGTCATTAACCAAATATCCCAACAGTGGAAACGTCGTTTTCGGCACCAAGAACATTGTCAACATCGAGACTTGGAAGTGTATGTTCACTTTACGTTCACATTCCGGAGATATACTTGATCTGTCGTGGTCACCTCGAGACACGTTTTTGGCGTCGTGTTCAGTGGACAATACGATAATTATATGGAATGCTCAAAAATTTCCAACTGTCCACAAAGTACTTTCCGGTCACACTGGTCTGGTAAAAGGAGTTTCTTGGGATCCTGTTGGTAAATATCTTTCTTCACAGTCCGATGATAAGTCTTTGAGAATATGGAGAACATCTGATTGGCAAACAGACATTGTTGTTACAACTCCATTTAAAGATTGTGGTGGAAACACTGCTGTACTACGTCATAGTTGGTCTCCAGATGGTCAATATTTGGTTTCAGCTCACGCCATGAATAACACTGGTCCTGTTGCTAAAATAATTGAAAGAGATGGTTGGACGTATGAAAAAGATTATGTGGGACATAGAAAAGCCATAAATTGTGTGCGTTTCAGTAGTTCAATAATGGAGCGTAAAGTTGGTAAAAAGAAACATCACATGTGTTTATGTGCTGTAGGTGCCAGGGATTCTAACGTGTCAGTATGGTTAACTGGTTTAACAAGGCCAATTGTTGTACTTGAAAGCATATTCCAAGGTCCTGTGTTGGATTTGTCTTGGTCAAAAAATGGATTAAACCTATACGCATGTTCTTTTGATGGATCCGTAGCTATTTTGATGTTTGATCAAAATGATATTGGAAAAGCACTTACGGATCATGAGAAAAATACAATTTATGAAAAAATGTATGGAATTTCTCTTTTAGAACGACATACTAATACTTTACTTATTGAAAACCCAGCAATATTAAAAATGAATGGTACACAACAGCCTGAGGTTCAAAAAGTTGATTCTAAAAAAGAGAACAAACAAGAATTCAAACAATCTACTAAAAATGTAACTAAACCTTTACCTCCCATTTTGAAAAAACAAATTGAAACTCGCACTTCTGATGGACGTAGACGAATAACACCAATTTTTATACCACCAACGTCTGATAATGCAGAAGAAGTAAACGTTTTACCATTCTCATCGTCTATTGAAAGCAAAAGTCAAGTAGTTGTTGAAAAAGTGAATAATATTATTGAACCTAATATAAGTAATAGTTGCAGTAATTTCAGTCAAGAATCTCAAACTCAAATAATTATTGATTCAACGGTACCAAAGAGTACTCCTACATCTGTTTTACAAGTATCTCCCAAAGGGGAATCTAAAAAAAGATCAGAACCCACAACATTAACATCGGCTTTGTTTCCAGCAAAAAAAATTAAATTTAATAATGTGGACGATTGTGAGTCTAAAACAGAGGTCAAATCTAATTTTGCTCCTAGTACTGGGCAAACACGAAGATTTAAGATTGCTGACCAAAATATAGATAGAGTTGTTGTAGAAAATGATAAATGTAGTACCATGAATGGGCCTATTTCTAAAATAATAGTCTATACTAATAATACCATTTCTTGGGAGAAAGTATTTAGTTCTAGCGTGGTTAAGTATTGTTGTAACAAAACATTGTCGTTAATAATTGTGGCGTTAAGTAATTGTACCATACATGTGATGGAATTGAATAACGGTTTGCTAGTATGTCCTCCATATGTACTATCATCACCTGTAACTTCAATCAGTTCTAATAGCCACTATTTATTATGTGTGACACAGCATTCTTTTTCCGTTTGGAATATTTATAAACAAGAATGCCTCATACACGAAGAAAAACTCAGCACATTAGTTTCTTCAAACAAAAATAAACCAGTGAATGTGCAAAAATGTATGTTAACTGAAAATGGAACATCAATTATTACATTGACCACTGGTAAATCTTATATGTTTTCTATAAGTGCTAAATGTTGGATGATGATTGGCGATAGCAAAGATGCAATATATTCATATTCGTCTCAAAAAAATAAACACAACGGTTTAAATACGAATAGTGCTAAGTATCCATTAAGTGTTATGCAAGCATATTCTTCCAAATATAGTTCAAATTTAGATTTTAAGAATACTGAAGACATAAGTGAACTGTGTTCAAAATCGTTTTTGGAACAACAAATGTCTGCAGCCTTAGCTTTAGAGTCTGATAAAGAATACAAATACTGGTTGATGGCATATGTTTCGTTTTTAACTGAAAGAGAAGATTGCAAACAATTGAGATGTCTATGTCAAGATTTATTGGGAGTTTCACACGGTTATTCGAGTCATAGAAAAGTCGAAACAATATTAGGCATGTCAAAACATAAACTTCTAAAAGAAGTCTTAGTCATTGTAGCTGGTTCTATAGGTACTCAACGATTATTCACAGAGTTTCATGATCAATTGGAACAAATGTCACTATTGTAACGACTGATTTATTATTTTATTTAAATTGTAATTTATATAGTTCATGTGTTTTATAATATGTTTTTACACATTTTTGAAAAATGGCTGTATATATTATAATGATTTTTATTTGCTTATGTGTGATATATGAGTAGGTATGTAATAACTAATATTTCAGGTTATTATTTTTTTTTTAAATATTAGTTTCTTTATTTTATTTTGTACATATATAATATAAATAATTAATATTAAATTAGTTAATAATTGTATACATTACAATGTGTTCGATTTATCAAAAAATAGGTACTTTATATTGCTCATAATTTTTTTACTTGATTAGGAAATTAACATTCTGGTAAAGTTATATTAAATGGTGTCTAATAATGAAAATGTTGTGCTCTGATTTATTTGTGAGCTAAAATTTCATTGTTGCATTTATATTTCACAAAAAAAACTATTATATGTACAAATTAAACCAAATTTATTCTAAAATCTAGTAAAATATTTAGGATTACTATTTACTAATCTTTGCCTGTTACCTATTTGGCTATATATATATATATTATTGTAAAACATTTTTTTTTATTAAAATAATAATCCAATATTCTCTCATTGTAAAAAAAATTAATTATTGTAAATTTTCAATTTTGTATTGTCATTTTACTCGTGTATAAATATTTTTGTGTTTAAATTATAAAATGTTTTTAATTATTTTATGTATAATTATTAAATGTTTAATTTGTATTTTCTAGCAAATTAGTGCATAAAAAAATAAAAATAAACACTATATTTTACAATACAATAGACCGCAACCTGTTAGCCATAGACAAGTATAGCATATCACTATACTTTTTCATGGTCATTGAATTGTGTTTCCTAATGATGTGGAGTTTATTGCACAGTTAGTTTTTGAAATATTGATATTGCAATGAATAGACCAGATATTTTAAAATAGAACTAAAAATTAATATATTCTTATAAGTACTAGGTACCTACAAAATGATTATTTGAATATTAATGTTACACATAAACATTTAGTACTTATCTTGATAACAATTATGAATTAAAAAATAATGAAATAAAATTTGTATTTGTAAAAAGAAGAATAATCAATATAACAACAATGAGCGATCAAAAACAAATATCCTACATATATAACAATTAATCATCCCAATCCCCTTCTGTGTCATCATCCCCATCTTGTTCACTTTCAGATTCAAGATTTGGAGGTAACATTGTTGAAGCCATACGAAAAATGACTCCTCCTAAGCTGCTATCATTTTGTTTGTTGTTGCCAGAAATTCCTTGTCTTCGCATTGCTAATTTTTTATGCAAATCGGCCATCAAACCACCACCTGTAGGAGTGAATTCATCACTTGTTTTTCTATCACTGACTGAGCGTAATTTAGCTTTCTTTAATCCTCCAGCATTTCTTATTTCATCCATTAAAACACTGTGTGTATTAATATTATCATTATATATTTTACTGACATTTTGATCAATTTTAGGAGAATTTTTAATGTCTTCAATATAATCAGTTTTGTTTTCGATAGGTACAACAGTTGAAGATTGTTCAGGTTCAGGGTCAACAGTTTCTTGTATTTCAGTTATCGGAGCTTCAACAATTGCTTCATCATTTTTTAAATCATCCAATTCATCAAAACTCGGAAGATCTACTACATTGGACGGCTTACAAATAACTGGCACAACAATTTTTTCTTCTTTAAAACATTGTACATCACCTGCAATTCCTGGCAGGTCGGGTAAATCAGCTGGTACATCAATAGACGGAACTTCTTCGTACACCGGAGTATAAGAATAGTTAAACTGAATTTCAGTGTCATTTAATGGAAGTGTAAAAACTGGTTTATTGATATTTTCAATATTTTCAACTTGTTTGTTGGTTGGTTTTGTATTAACCTTATACGGATTAGACAAAACATAATTTTTATACAAATTTTCATTTGAATTAAATAATAATAAAGAGTTTATGTATTTTACATCGTCCGGTAGACCGCCTAGACCCTTTATCTGTAAAATATCTTTATTTTTCGGCAATTCTTTATTTTCCTCGTTTACAGTGTAAAATTTAAGCTTATCAGTTGGGTCATTGGATACACATAATTGATGACCAACTTGAATGTTTTCAGCAATGTCGGATTTAATATCAAAATCGTAACTATATTCGTAATCTTTTTGAAATTGTGTAGCGGGATATTTGGAGCTAGAATATACTTGAATAGATTTTTTGATACTTGATAATCGATGTACTTTATTTGCTACGTCGTTCAATTTGCTGTTTAGTTTGACTATTTCCGATTTTTGTGATTTTATATTGTCACGTACATGTTCGTACACACGTTCGGCGACTTTATCAAGACAATCTAACGATTTGATTAACTGTAATACGGTTTCTTCGTATCCCAGATCGTACGGCAACAGTGGTATACACCCTTCTTTATTGACTTTAACCATAATAAATTATATCCAAATAAATGAAATTAAAATTTTAATTTAAACAATAAACACCGAGTATATGCATCATTCCGCAGAAACGAAATAATATGGTAATTAAATATAACACTATAGATATTTATTGTATTTTCAATCGCGTTAAATCTCTGAACAATTACATCAGCTTTATAGAGGAAAATAAAGAACGTAATAATACCTATGTAATTATATCTAAAATTATATTTATATCTATTCTGTGATAATATGTTCGGCTAGCAATTTTTGATAAGAGATCCCAGGGACACCCAAACCACGACAGATAACATGAAACAGTTTTCATGTTATCTGTGCCCGAACGTACAAAAATTTAATGCGATATGAGCGCCGTGTGATCAAAGACCATACCAATATACATGTATGTAAAAGTGTCCACAATATACAAGGCGTAATACTAGAACAGCAGTATCTAAATACGTTGTATTAGATGTATCTGTCAGCGGTTACATGGTGTGTATACGCGGTATGGACTTTTTAAAAACGAAAAAACTCATAGAACGAATATCGCCTACCATTTTTGGGTTAACACTATGATAAAATGTACAGGGTGTCACGTCGATTATGCCGGATTTCCCCAATGAGGATTCACTAAAAACCGAAATATCCGTAGAAGAAATGTCGAGTACCATTTTTCAGGGACACCACGAGATAGCCCGGTACAGTGTGTGGGAACCTTTTAAAAGGCTTCGCGACTAGGTTGAAATACGTGTAAAAAAAAGTCTCGGCATTTCTCAAATTTTGAAGCCGCATATTATCCGATTTAGGTTCTGAAAAATGTTCTGGAATTGTCATGATCTTCTCAACGTTTTGTCATATGGATTTAAAAAAATTAATTTTCATTAAATTTTTATAGCACTTATAATTTTTAAAATGCTCTAAAAATAGGTATAAAATATACTTTTTTAAATCGATATAACAAAACATCGAGGAGGTAATGACAACGCTATTACTTTTTCCAGAACTTACAACGGATAATATACGGCTTCAAAATTTGAGAAATGCGGAGTGTTTTTTTTTTACAGAACTTATGTTGTATGGCGTCAAAAATCAAAATATTTGACGTTTAATATGAAATTGAATTTAAAATAAAAAGTTGTTGCATTCTTCAAAAAAACGTTATTTCTTGGACACCCTTTATATGGAGGAAAAGATGTGCCTAATAAATGCAACTAATTTGTGCGATTTGTGTGAAAGTGCTCACATGTATCGTTTCGTGTTTCCATTGAATACGTTTTTATTGTACCTCATAGATAATACACGTGTATTATCTATGAAACAAACCGAATTAAATATCAAAATATAAAAATTAAAACAAATCCAAGCGTATGTGCACTAAAGTACTTAACGACCGGGTAGGAAATGTTTACACGGTTGGTCCGTCGTGTACGCATTATCTACACGAGCGTCCATAGACACGGCGTTTTTTGATGTTACGAAAATATGATAATTTTTTTTTATCATGCAGTTTTGATTATGGATCATAATAAACCAAGTACGCGGTTTAAGGTTAAATTGGACATACCTATATATAAATATATATATATAATATAAGTAGGACCTATGTGCATATTTAATAAAATCTGTGTGTGCACCACAGATTTAAAATGTCAAATTGTACCAAAGAACATATTAAGTTGTTATAATATTACTTTATACTAAATTTCAAATAATAAAATATTTGTTTGAATATACCTATTAAATAATAATATATTATCTTAATAAAGTACTAAATTTCATTTAAAATAAAATAATAAATAATTAGTTGTACGTTACGTTGGGAAAAATTGACTAATACCCGTAATATCATGTAACGTTTATTGATAAGCATATTATACAACATCACTTCCATTATTTTGTTATGATAATTACCTAGTGGCCCGGTCCCTCTAACAGTTCTACAACAGCCTATGCTTAAAAGAAATAACCGGTGAAACATGCCAATGTGCTAACGTTGTAATTACCAATTTGTATTTGTATTCGATTTAATAGTGACACTTTAACCGTTATTTTAATTAAAAATTGTTGCAATTTTTTTCACATTACTTATTGCTACAAAAAAATAAGGTGAGTTTTTTTTATTGAACTTTTACTTAATATTATAATTATTTACAAACATAGGCTATGTATGATTAACATTTGTGTTTGACACTATCTATGAGTGTTTTTTAGTTTTATGTTTTGTATAATTTTCAGTTGATCAGACATTTCTACACATTTTTTAAATAAATAATTCAAAATCAAATTTAGGTAGGTAGGTACATTAAAATATATAAATGATCGAGGTTAGGACAATTGATTCCTAAATAATAAATTTGCTACATTAAATTAAAAATACTAATATGAAAAACTTCTAAGTACCTATAAAATGGTTTTCATGATAAAATAAACAAATATAATTATTCATATTATACACTAGGTAGGTAGTATAGTTGTCGCCAGTTGACTTGGCATGCCAGTAGCAGCTCAAAACTTGTGTTAATCAGTAATTGTCTCCCATATTAGTTTGTCTTCTTGATGTCTTCATGCTAGGGGATTTTTTCTGATAGATGTAAAAATAAATAATTGCACTGCTGACAGTGGGAACCACTAGTAAGCTGTGGCTGCTGTTGTACCAAGTTGTCTGGCAGAAACTAAAATATACATTTATTTTTATTAGTACTTCGTTAATATCAATTTGAAATAAAACAATATTTAGATAACCACTACAACACCAGACACCTATGTAGATAGGGAACTCACTAATTTACTGACCCGATTGTATAATCCCCAACTTGCCATTCCAAACGTCCGACCGACTCGAAACTTGGTACACATACTTGAATAACCTTTAAAAATAATCTATAAAAGTTTCGAAGTTTTGAAGGTTATTCGAGTACATATACCAAATTTCGAGTCGGTCAGATGATTGGAATGGCGGGTCGGGATAAAAAAAGGACGATTTTCGAACATTTTATTTGGTGGAGAGGGAGTTTTGAGTTTGTGACTTCGAAACTTTTATGGATTATTTTTAAAGGTTAGTCAAGTACGTATACCAAATTTTGAGTCGGTCGGACGATTGGAATGGTGGGTCGGGGATTTTACAGTCGGTCAGTATATTAGATTTTCCCTGTAGATAGGAATTACTTTTTATTTTTGTAATATTGTGTTATTTTGTTCACAGAATATGGACATTAGCAACCCATACATGAAAGCTATTTATAGACAAGTAGTACCTAAACATTTTCAATCAAATGAGTGGAAGGAAATTTTGATTAATCCTGAAGGTGCTTCAACAACTCTACGTGACGAAAGCACCTTACCTCGATCGGGTGGACACTGTTTTAAAGACATTCCTAACCGCTTTATATTTTGGAGAGTTTTGTACGATAAACTCGAATTAATTGAACATAGTTTAGACATAAATCTTACAGAAAACCAGGTACGTATACATTTCCGCGATTCTCCAGTATTGGATAGTGGAATCTCAGTGTATGAAACTTCAGAGTCTGTTGTTTTATTAGTACCTACAGCATGTAGTTGTCACCGATTGACATTTCCACGACCAGTCCGTTTAGAAAATGATACTCAAAACGAAAGTGTATTAACAGATGCATCAATTTTTTCCAATTTCAATGTACCATCTATTGATGACCCTGCAACATTTTATTCTTATAATGCAGAACTTAGTCATCCATATTCAGCTGCTTCTTGCTTAGATCAAAAACATGATGCTATTTTTATAATAGCTTTACAGAACAGTGTTATGCTTTATATACGTATGGAGTATATTTCTGGAATTCCTACATTAAAAGAAATTTGTCAAGAATCTGCTGTACCTCGAATGCTTTCAAATATAACTAAAGTATTTTCAACGCATATTGAAAATCCAGTTATTAACAGTTTAGCTGTACATCCATTTCAACAAGATATATATGTTTATTCTCTTGATGATGCTTGCGAGTTAAAGGTTTGGTCTATCGATAAATCTATTTATATTCATATAATGGATATGAAAAAAATATATGCCGAATCAACAGAAAATGGTTCAAGACCACATATTATTCATAAACGTTTTGATGATAAACTTTTACTTACTGTTTATCTTAGTTTATCAAAAACTTCAAAATTTGTGGTTCTTGAACCATGCATTGATCATGGTATGTTTAATCTCCAACAAAAGTTTTATGTATGCTCACCCATAAACAGTAGATTAGTTGATATGGCATTATTTGGCGAGGATATTTGGTGTATATGGAGAACTGGAAAAGATATTGCTTGTGTTAAATCTGTGAATATTAAGAATGGCGAATGGAAAAATTGCACTTTAGATACAACTGCTTTTGAACAACCTACTCAATATTCATCCAATTCAAAACAAACATATTTAGATAAGATATTTTCGTCTTCCACTTATTTCACAGAAGATGATTTGAAAAATGCAATTTCTGTTTATGATACGTCTGATAATTGTGAATTTGTTATTGATTATCGTACTAAAATAAGTAATGTAATTGATACAAAAGTATCTCAGGAAATGGATAAATATGATTCTACAGATATTGAGTCACAAATGCAACTTGTTGAACAGTGCAGTGCAAGTTTTTATAAGAGCTGTTTGGATTACCGCCGTAAAAGATTGGCTCCTCTTGGACTCATCTGGTTAGGTTCGCCATCTTTTTTACTTGTTGTTGTAACAAATTCAAGTTTTTGCTTTTTACGGCCTACAGATAATGTTGAAAATCAGATATTTTCGTTTGAAAAACAAAATACCAAAATAAATAATTGCCTTGAAGTACTGATGTCAGAACCAAAAAACAAATTTAACATGTTTTTAGATATTAATATGTCTCAAAAACATTTATTGGAATTAATTAGAGAATATTATAAATTTGATTGTAGTGATCCAAAAGTAACATTATTTTTAAATGGGGATGATATTAAGGAAATTATTCATACATTAGTTATGATGCTACATGTTGATACTGAAATAATTGAAGATATACAAAATAGTCAATATTCAAAATGTTTCAGAAGTAATTTGGGTACTAGTGTTGTTTCTCATAGTTTCCATCAAATGATTATTACTCGTTTTGATCTATGTTGCAGATTGTTTACATTAGCAGAATTAAATTCAAACAATTTTGGACAAAACAAAGAGTTTGTTGTCGATGCTAGTAACCTTGTTTTTAGTTATTGGATTATGGCATTATTTTCACATGATATAAAGTTAAGTGAAAAAATGCTTGTGACTAATAAATTTTTGGTGAGAGAACCATTTATGGATTATATTAATGGTTTATTAAACTATATTTGGCCGCTTGACGATGGATCTATTCTTGTAAAATTCTTATTACAAGAAGAGCAATACAATTTCATACAGCGAATGGCTCAATTATTAGGCTGTAAACAGTGGGAAGAAACATTAGTGATTTCGTATATGTTAAATAATGATCCAGATAAGGCATTTTTGGTACTTAAAAATGATGTTACCCAAGATACAGAACATTTTCTTAAAGCTATTACTCTATTTGAAAAACATAATTACTATGAACATGCAGTTAAGCTTGGGAATTATGCATTAGAAATATCTTTACGGGCTGAAGATGAAAATATGACATCAATGTTTTATTCCAATATTTTTCTCAATAATTTAAAATTGAAAGCATATAAGTGTGCATATAATAATATTTTAAGTTTAAAAGATCAAAATCGAAAATTGAATTGTTTACATACATTTGTTTTAACGTTGTTAGAAAATGGTGAACAAGAAAACCTTTTGAATTTTAATTTTTCTGGTTTACAAAGTGCAGTAGAAGATATAGTTTTGAAAAAAGCAAGATCTTTATCAAATATTGATGCAGCTCCTTTCTATATGTTTTTATGTGCAATACATGATAAATATGGGAAATTCAAAAAACTTGCCATGACATTTTATGAACTATATTTACGAGCTGATACATGTTTAGCCCAAGAACAGCATTTGAGATTATCTCTATTATACTTAGAATCTTTAAAACCTGAAGATGCATGGTTTGTTACAGAAACATTACCTTTTCTATCAAAGACTAATAATGTTCAAAATGGATTAATAAAAATTGAAGATTTGAAAAAATTGTGTTGGTTAGCTCGTGCGTACCAACAAATTGAAGAGTCTACAACCAATATGGATATACAAAGTGTAGTATCAGTATTGTTAATGAAGCATAGGTATAAAGAAGTGATACGTTTATCTAAAATGTGGAATTTACCTATTTATTATCCATTACGAGAATTGGTAAAGACATGTTTGTCTCTCACTGATCCCGAAGAACGCGATAAAGCATGGCTTTGGTTAGCTGACAATGAAGTAAGTGGTGATGGTATCGATAGTGGAAAAATTGCTTGGCATTTTTTGGAAACATTAGTAAGTAGGTATGAAGAAGAAGAAGATACCTTGTTACACTATCATGTAGCTGATGAACTTTTGAAACATAAAGCATTTCTGCCTAATTGGCTTGTTAAAAAATTTAAGGACAAAAATGTTAGTAGATTATTACAGTTATACTTAAGTTATGGAGAATTAATTAACTGTGCCGATTTAGTATTTGAACTTATAGAAAAAGAACTTAGTAGTACATGTAGTGTTCATTCATTTGGTGATCTGATACCTGTAGATATTATAGAATGTATTATTATAAATTTAAAACATAATAAATTACAAGTTGGAGATGAGCTTTTAAACAAATATAAGTTATTTTATGACAAAATTATAGCAGAAGAAAATGCAAATGTAAAAGAAACAAGTATGTGTTTGAAGTTATAAATAAATTATATGTTTGTATAAATAAAATAATTTGAATTGTATTAACCTTCAATTGTTTTTTATACAATAGTAAGCTTAGTTTTAAACTATTATTTATTTAAGAACATACTATTATTTAATTTTAAATTGTAAAATGAATGTAAAATATACTTTTTTATGTATTTAATTTTGTTTAATTATTTTGATTATTTTTATTCATAATTATTATTTCATTGATAAATATAAAATATTATTTATAAAATGTTAATATACACAAAACATTTTATTGGTTAATCAGAAATAGATTGGGCAATGTCTAAATTTTAAAACTAATTTAATTCAATTAAAGCATTTTAAAAATGGGATTTTATTTTTGTTTTTTCATTTCATTAAGAAATTAGTGTACTACTTCATAAAAACCAAATTTTATTCAAGTATTCAAATATATTTGTTTAACTTAACATTAGTGAAAAAGCAAATAAATCTTGCTGTTATGAACTATTAATAACATTGTATTTTAGTAGAATTCTGTGTATGGATTATTATTAATGATCAAATTATATTCACATATTATGCAACTAACTAATTACAATATTACTATTATTGTATAAAAATATATTTTATTGTAGGTATCCGGACATTTTCTCCCCATATAAAATTCAAAATTAGACTTGAATTGTAATCGCATCCTCCTTCTCCCATTCCAGAGATTTTTTTTGTCGTGGTTTTACTTTAATTTTAATTTTAGTTTGTAAGATTCATGGCAATATTAATATAATATGTTTTGTGATTATAATAAAAAGACAAATGTTTAGTATTAATAATTTATACATTTATAATTCTATGCACGAGTGTACAAGTAGAACTAGCATGTATTTTATATATTAAGTATTAATGGCTTCTATTTAGGTTATTTTTTGATATATGAAGCCATAATGCAATATCAATCCTATAAAATTCTAATGAGTTTTTATATAAAAAATGAAGCCATTGAAACTTTAATCATTTTAATTCATTGGATTTACACGATCAATTATAATATGATATCTAAGTGATAATTATTTTCTATTTATGTTATATATTTACAAACAATTTAATAAATTAAAATTATTATTATATTTTCAATATTTAGTAATAATAAGTTTGACGAATAATATTGCACACCTATAAATTAGTACCTTGATAATTTATTTTTATATTTGTTTAAATTGTGTATAGGTACTTAACTTTATTTTTAAAATTTTGTAGAGTAGATATTTGTATTTTATATACATAATAAAAATTAATTTATAAATGCCTAATACCTAGTAGGTACTTATATTAAAATAGTAGTAAAATTGATTCTATAATTTATTTTGATTGAAGTTTTTATTGTATGGTTATATTTTTTCATAAAAGTGTTTCAAATATTATTTTATACGGATTTTTTACTCATACATTATGGTTACTATTCTTGAAAAATCCTAGAGTAGTTTTAGATAAAAGTACCTAATGAAATTAATAGTAATAATATTCAATAAGTACTTAATTAAAATACGATATATAGAAGTGGAATTGACTTATAGATAAAAGTATAAAAAAAAAAAAAATATAATATAACTGTCCTTCTAAAAATATTGTATTGTTTCTGTAAATAAGTGTTATTATAGAATATTATAATACTATATTATAATATTGTGATGAATTGTAATAACTAATTATAACATTATTTATAATACCTATATAGATCTAACTTAGGTATCTGTGTATTACGTATGAAGATATTTTAATAATATTTTTTATTCCTAAATATGTTTATATACAGTATAATAATGTATAGTATGTATGTATATATGTAAGTATACAATATAATAATCCTATAGATTTTAAATTTAAACTGTATTTAATATCTCTGGTAGGTATATATATGATATAGAAATAAAATAATACTAATTAATAGAATAGGTAAAAATTATATAATTGGACATAATATTTTCAGAGACAATGCTTATAGATGACAATGGATGTTATATACTTGTATTTGGAATCAATTGTTGAATTAGATAGGTAAATAATTTCTTGCAAAAGAAAAAAAAAGTTGCAGTATAATATATAAGTATTAAGTACTAATGAATTAATTGTTCTTAATGTGGTGAGTATACTGTACAACTTACTATAATCAATTATCGTAATAAATGTATCTATATGGATTAGCCGAATTAATACTATAATGTAGTTTTAAGATTATGTGAATAGGAAAATTTTTTTTTTTTTTTGTTATTTATCTCTAAATTTAAATTTCTCCATTTCCTATATGTACAATTCATTGAAATGTGTAATGACTCGTGTACTTGAGAGAACATCATATAGTAGGTACCTATATATTTAACAATTTTAAAATATTTAAAAAAGTTTTCAAAGTGTTTTACAATTTTTACAAAGCGGCAAATGAGAGAGAGGATGGTGCAAGCATTTATCTGTCAGGTAGGATACTGGTGGTGAATATATTGAATTTCAATAAAAAAAAATTTTTGTATTTCTGGAATATTTGTAAAATATTTAAGAATGTATATGAAATGATAAACAAATGTTTAATAAATATTGGATTTAAAATTGAAATATTTAATAAATATATATTTGCTGTATGGGATATGTATGAGAAATAAAATAACCAGGTATTATACAACATTTATATTATAACATTTATTTAATTGTGGGGTTATTGAGTTTCTATTACAAAAGTTCAAGATTTTTAGTAGGTACCTGCATATAAAAATCATTAAAAGTATTTTGTACCATTAGCTATATACAATTTGGAATATTGGTAATTCATTCTAATATATGAAATGTCTATGAGTTATACTTTATCTAATGAATGTTAGTGTGTAAGACCTATAATCACTTAAAATTCTCAAAAATTTCAAATGCTCCCTAAATTTGTATCCTAAATTTACCAATTTACTAGTGGAAACTGTTAAGATGAATATTTTTCCAAGTAGGTACTTAGTTCCAGTAGCTCAATTTAAATTTTGTCAAAAAATATTGCGTGTACCTATTCATTAACCATTTTACTAGGTTATGTAGGAAAAATATTTAAAAATGGACAACTTAATATACTTACTCGTATACAAATAGATATAATTAAAAAATATATTTTCTTATTTTTGAATAATTTTTATTTTAAGGGGCCCCTCTACACCACATGGTTCTAAGGAGTAGGAGTATTATTTAGGCAATTTATTATACTTTTTTTGTACGATTTTGTGTTTGTGTGATGTTTAGTGATTATTAGTGTTAGTAACAAAAGTACCTAGGTATACGAGGAGTTCCCGTGTACATGTCAACTATCTACTCGTATTTTATAACCACGAAAAAATGTATATTTTTCTCTCAAATATACGATTCTAATTCCATCAGAATGTCGAAATGAGTAGGTACATCAATTTTCATTTTGAAAAAACATTCAAATTTTTCAAAACATTTACGAGAGAATGATCGAAGCACATTTCAAAAATTGTTTTTATTTAATAAAATATTTATGTTTAAAATTTTGAACATTTTGGAATCTAAGTGGTTTTAATCATAGTATAAAATATGAAAATGAAAAACGAGGCTCGATCATTTCCTCGAGTAAGCAATGAAGAATCTATATATAGATTCTATAAATCTATATACGTTTTCAAAATTTTTATCGGAGTACACATCGTATTGGACATTTGGAATTAGAATGAGTAGTTTATGACCAAAAAAATGGCGGTGTGGAAGCCCCTCAAGACTTAGCTAAATTAAAAAACGAAAAATATTTTTATTATTTAGTACATAATAGGTACTACATAGGTAACCCATAAAAGAGGCTAGTAAATTTATACATACCTATATTCAAAACAGTAGGTAGTAGGACACCGGGTACTTACACTAATCTTCGGATTATTATTATTGGTCTAAAACTACAAATAATTGGGATGTTCCAACAGCCTTAAATTAAATTATTATTGATATTTGAAGTTTGATGAACAAGTTAGTAGATATTACTGTGGTATTAGGTTTAGGTTTATGTATCAAGGGTTATTAAGAATTTTAAGATTAAAAATAATCGGTAAAGTAGAAATATACTTAATATAATAACTCTTGTTTTTATTTAAATATATAAAAGAAAATGTCCTAGGTATAAAAAAAAAAAAATGGTGAGAGAATGTCCGGAGACGACGAACGGGGGAAGAATGTCTGCGGTGGGAGAATGTTCTAGATTCATAAAAAATACATTATTTTATAGAAAATTCTTTCCTACACAATTTTTATTCCCCAAATTTTTGTTTTACAACGAATAAAAAGCAAGATATTTTTAATGGCCTCTGTGTTAATAAATAAATAAATAATTAATTTTTTTTTTTTGTAATCGGGCCTCTGTCACTGTACATTTTTACTCAAAACATCACTTACTAGTTCCATCAGCACGTCCGATTGCATAGTCTAATTTTGATTTTGTAAACTGATATACATTTCTAATAAGATATTTTTTGTAACAGCCTTTTCAGATTTATAATATTATTTTTAATATTTTGTAATTTATGAGAAAAAAATCCAAATTTTGTTTATAAAAAGTGTACTTTAAAATTAATGTGAAATGACGGTTACAAAGACAATTTTGTAATGCTTCCAAATATGTTTTCACAATAATTTACATAGGAACATTTGTTCTATCGTATTGATAGTACTCGTAAAAATAGTTGAATTGCACACAAATATATTTTAGCGGTTTTAGGAGTCTTGGATAGGCAATTTGATCAGTCTTAACGACCGTTGGTAAGTTGATAAATACCTATTATTTTTAAAATCTCGATGGGTAGGTACTCATTATATTATTATTCTAGGAATTATTTTTGTGATTACCTACGAATCTGTCGCGATCGCTTTTATAGCATGTATAGTGTATACCATGGTTGAAATATATATATATCAACCATTAACCTGTATACCTAGGTGATGTGATAAAATTACCATTGGTATTATTTTTATCAATATTATTTAACATGACGTAAATAGGTATCTAAATAAAATATAAATAAATAATTATATTCGTAGGTAGGTAGTTACTCTCAGGGTCATCCCGAAGAGATTTTTTTTTTTTTGGGGGGGGGGGGATGAAAATTTAAAAAAAATGATATAATACTTCTCTTCAAAACATAAAATAAGAAAAAAAAAATGTAATCAACTTTTCCCCCATTTTGCCCACTACAATCCTAATAATTTATAGTTTGCTGACTTAAAATTCCATAATACTTTATAAACGTTAGTGAATAAGCATAAAAAAAAAAAAAAAAAGGCATCGACTTTTATTCTACTACTATTTTCCGACTGAACTTAAATTTGCCAACTGAATTTAATTTTGCCGACTGCTTTCAGAGTTGGGGGAATGAGACATCCTCTCCCCCACTGGGTACTTGTCCGTTTTACAGATAAGAAGCCGTAATAGATATTCTGGGAATTATTACACACACTAACAATCAATCATTTATTACTCACACACTCTCACGGCTAATACGTTTGCGTATTTTAAACTGCCTATACAAAACTCCTTAGAAACTGACCGCTTTCAATCCCTCTAAGAAAAAAGTACCTATTTTGACACATGATACATTTAATTTGAAAAAAAAAATACAAGTATCATAGATACAAGATCCTCTCGAAATATCATGACTATTATTTTATAACAAAAATACCGGCTTATTACAATTTTATAATAAAAAAAAAAAAAAAAAAAAAAGATGTATATATATATACTATACATTATAGGTATCGTATATAGGTCTCATTGTAATTATTTGCTCGTATATTTAGATATGCGCCATTTACGTATAATATATATATATAAATTTATATAAATAACTGTAAATATTTATGTCATATTCTCGTATAAGTGAACTATACAGTACTTATACTTATAAAATATATTTAAATTGTTGAATTTTCGTTATTTAAAATTTCATGAAAATTGCCCATAAGAACCTTTTAAAACCATGCGTGTGACGTCCTCGTATAGATAATACATAGTCATGTGTATTATTATATAAGGACGTCCTCTTAAGAACACGCTATATACACATTTATTGTCTCTGTCGTACATATATACCTATGCATAATATGGCAGATCTACGTACCGCATTATTACTACAGTTTATTTATAATTAATATTAGAGTAAATTTATCTATTATCAGATTTGTAGAGGAGAACATAAACTATGCTCTGGCGTGGAGTTTTTAAAAAAAATTTCATTTTTAAAACTAGTTATACGCATTCAAAAAGATGAGTTATTTAACTACTTATAACTTGTTTAAAAATATAATTTTTATAATAAGATAATATCAGTATGAAAATATTATGTGATTAGATTAATCACCATTGTCTGAATTTATCTGAATTTGTAAAATAATTAATTAATTAATATTATTAATTCAAAATGAAATAATTTAAATATGTGGTGTTGTTTTTCGAAATAACTGAAATGGAAAACAATATATACGAGTAAGTATATTAAAAATCATATTTCTCCAGAAATAAAAATCTAATTATAACCCAATCGATAGAATATAGAAATAAAATTATAACATTCTTAGTTTTTTAAATATATATAAAAATTTTAAGCACAAGTCAAATTTTCAATATTTTTCAATTACATGATTCTTTGGAAGGACCAAATCCATAAATCTAGAATTTGATTTGTATCCATGAGTGTAATGGGTCCAGGGGAAGGACACGATACCCTGGAGAGTTACTTGATTATGGAATATTGCTAAAACCGGTAATCGGAATAATAATTCAGGGATTTTTTTACAGGTAAAAATAATTCCCAAATTTTTGAAGCGGCTGTAATTTTGGGTTTAGGACATTGTTTAGGCATCAAAATTAATTGTAAAAATGTATCTGTCTGAATTCGATAAGTATCGAAAAGGAATATTTTTTAACACTTTCTGTGTACTTGTGTACAATAACATATGTTTTTTTTAATAGCTTTTTTTGATACTGGAATATTCGGATAGTTACATTTTTTTTTTTTTAACAAATTTTGATATACCAATTATGGTCTTAAGCTCAGAATTGACCGAGTTAATTATAGATTTTTTAAATTTAAAACTTTTGTAACTCGATTACAATTTTGAATATATGAACATGGTATTTAATTCATCAAAATTAATTAAACAAATAATTACCTATATTTGAATGCGGTGTGAAAAATAAGAGTTTCTACTTCCTATTTAAAAAAGTTATAATGTTATTACACATATGCGCACAGAAACTCGAAAGGGTTGTAAATGTAAAATAGTAGTAATTCCTATTTCCAATAGGTACCGGATTCAGATAGACAAATTTTTTAAATTAATTTTGATACTTAAACTATGATTCTAAACCCAAAATTAAGTTACAGCCATTTAAAAAATTTGGAGATTATTGTTCCGGAGGTTATTATTCCGCGGGATTCGCTAAGACCGGTGGTAAATATAAAAGTATTATACCTAATTTATTTTAATTTATACCCACCCTGAAATTTATCCTATGAGCGCCCATGTATATATACCTACTATACACAATCATACCTAACTAAGAAAAACTACTTTCTATATGGTGTATGTCATATGACTACATACATCGTATTATAAATACTTATACACTACACTCTACAGTGTACCTATACATATTTATACGGAGTAACCAGCTATTTTAGATTTTATTAAAGATTTTTCGGTCATTTTTTGGAAATTTAAGTTTCACTCAATGACAATACAAACTATTTATTTGTTTCTCAAAAATTGCCTATAGGTACATAACCTCTTGAAATTGACATGTTGGCAACGGCCTTAATTGGTTTTTTTAGCAAATACTCTCCATATTTGAAAACACCAACGCCTGTGCATTACCTACCTACTGAGATATATTATTCATATAGGTATACCTACACCACATACACCTATAAGTCTGTTTATAAGTAGGAGGTATCTATTTATAATACAATATTCAGAATTTATCATTATTGATTTGAAAAACATTTTGTAGCTGTATCAAAATGGAAAATTCTGATGAAATCTGTTTCGATTTAAATGGGCTTCTTTTTTTTCTTGAGTGAACGTCACAATTAAAAATTTTCAATGAGAAACTCGCGTTAGTAGCATTTTTCCTGTTTATCAACTTATAAACATATTATCTAGGGCTCTGCGTAGTCGTTTTTCAATATATTAATTTTTCAAGATTTATAGTTCTATTTAATTTAAATATTTTTTAATTGGTTTTTAACAACTCATAAAACTTGTTACAAGGCACATATTACCAAAAATCGATTACATAGGTAGTTAGAAAATATTGTTCTTTATAGTTAATATTTTGTTAAATCTTTCTTCAGTGGGTATATTCTCAAGTTGATAAAAATGAGAAGTATGAAAGTAATATAAAGTTATATAGCAATAGGCATGATTAACTATGTAATATTATTAAACATTTTTTATAAATACAGGTACATAAAAAAATAACAACAATAAAAATTATAGTAATGTGGAGGTGTACATAATTATTATAAGTTATAACTTTTAAAATGTACTAGACTAGGTACCAGACATATTTTATTTTATAATTCATTGATTTTTTTGTAATAAAGAATAAACCAGCCAGGGAAGCACTTTGAACGTCGGGCACGATATACCTATAGGTGGAAGGAATTGGTCCATCGTTACTTCGGTTCTCGGACAGGATCAGTGGTGCACACACATTTACTGCAAGGGGTGTCGGTACACTTTTACAACATACCCACCACCTATTGAATATATCCAAAAAAATTTTGAAATTGATTTTGTTACTTAAATAACGTTTATAATAGTTGATCTTGTAATTTGTCAACAAAATATTGAAATAATATTAGTCTATCATCCACCACACATTATTATAAGGGTGTCGACTAACACCTCTGTACCCCTCCGTGGGCGCCACTGGACAGGATAGTTTATTGTTGTTATTTTACATTTGGAAGCAATTAAAAATCGTTGTGTTCAATAATAATAATCAATACGATTGTAATTCTCAGATTGTTGTTTACATTGCATTCGTCTGCTATTACGTGTTTAATCATCTATCACGGTCACGATGTATATAGTATAGCCGCTTAAAGAGAGAATTTTCCAAAAAATGACCGAAAAATCGTTCACAGAGTATAATAAAATCCAAGTTAATTACACCGCTTAACTATGTATACACTGTATAAGTATGGCTGAGTATATACACCGCATAAAAGGAAGTTTTTCTTCTACATTCAGGAAACTATGTATGGAGAATTATCTAGAACCGATATCCTATGGATATCACACCAATGCCAAAAAAACTTCTTCTCAACTCTTTTTGGTCGAAAATTTGTACACAGAAAAATATTATAACATCATTGAAAAATCAATAGATAGTTTTTTCGCTCCGCTTAAAATCTAAATATAAATAATTTTGTTAGGTACCTATATATTTTGTTAAAACAATAATTATTTTATTCTTTTAATAGTTAATTATGCGTAATAAATAAAGTTCAGTGATGTAGCTAGGATTTAGTTTTTATTTAGGGGGAGGCTTATAATTTTTTATATAGGGGAGGCTAAATTAGGATCCTCCATAGGTATAGTATAATGCCGATTTAATTAAGCTATTTCTACTATTTAATTAAGTAAAGTTAATTTTCCTGAAATTTAGGTATGGGCTATAGTTCTTTTATAGCCTTAACCCTAGAGGGTGACTATATGTCCCATTTTCTGTGTAATTGTCTTGTTTTTGAGGATTGCGTCCCATTGTCCGTACAAACTATACAACCTAACAATTCACTTTTGGAAGTGGGACTCAATTTTATGATTTGAGGAAAGATAGGAAAGATTACGATTGACTTTTTTTGTCGTTGTTCCGTTTTTTAATTTTCAAAATATGACTATCCTATCTTAGCCCTCCTAGCTACGCCACTGACAAAGTTGTTTTGTTAAAAGTATTATGAACACCTTTACTTGTTTGACAATAAATATTAAACAATTTCAAACAGACAATAATTATTGTTAGTTGAACAAAATGCTGTTTGTTTGTTGTGTAATTTTGTTGATTTAATCGATATTTTTTTTATCAATATCACTATAAACTCTTTTTTCTTCCAGTGCAAATATTAATAAAATTATAATTGTCCGTTTTTCGGCGCAAGTACCTACCTATTTGTGTAGGCTATGACGACGTGTTGTATGAGGGTGAAGACCCTAACGATAACGGTCCCATTGCAATAACGGGTTTTTGACAACCCTTCCCATTCTTCGTAGGTATAGATATTGAAAACAAGATACTACGTGTATATTTTCCCTATATATTACGCAATATCATACGGTATAATATTATCGTTTATTTGCTAGACCAGGTTTTTTTTGGGTACATATATTATAGGCTATAGCTGGTATAGCGCGTGTGTGTATGTATATCGTTTTTATACCTATTGAGAAAATACAAAATAATATAATATCATATACGAGAATGTCCTTTATAAAAATTACTGGGGATTATCATTTGATGGGCTACGGACGTTATTAATCCTCGTCGACCCTGCGATTCACAGTATATATATAAACCTTGGATCGGCTTAAAAATGGCGTTCGTTTATCGGACGTACAGTAGTGTTTTAGTTGTCCCGAATACGGATAGTCCGCGAGTATATTATTATACATAATTATATAATATAACATTATCGTAATGTCACCGACCGCGCTAATAATGGACTTCAACCGTACCGTATTGAGACCTTTACCGCAATTAGGGTAAAAAAACAAAAAAAAAAAACAACAAAATAAAACAAAACGAAAAACGATAAAATATCACCTATACACCAATATTATTTAGGAAAAAAATTCATTGTTTCCATATCTGTGTTACAGCCTCCGTATATCAGGCTATTCTAGCTTCTGACACAGTCTAGGCTATTTCACCTGTCGAAGTCTTTCGTGCTATAATTATTATTATCAATTATCCTATATTTCTTAACTTTTCCCGTCGATTCCATTAATTTTCCCCAAATGTCCGTCACTATACTCGTATCTAGTCGTTTTAGTTCAAAATCATGCCTCTTCCTCCATTGTTTTTTTCAATAATTATTAATGTCAATTATTTATATTTTTTTATCAACATGGTCAACATTGTGATAGTATAATATACTTACATATACGTGAAATACGATATTATTTATTAATTAATGTTAATAATATTTTTAAATTTTTAGTTACGAGGAAAACGAAGGAGGCGAAATTCACCTGATGGGTTGGAACCTTCCTCCTGAAGATCTCATTCACATCCCGGAACATTGGTTAAAATACCCAGAACCTAGTTCGTTGTCCCATTACTATTTGGCATTTATGTACACTCTTTTTATGATTTTCGCATTAATCGGAAACGGTTTGGTCATATGGATATTTTGTTTGTAAGTATATTATACAATACGATATTACGATAATATGTGATATATATAATTATATAAACAATATTATCATATACATCGCATAAGACGTGTATTTAGTCATTATTATAGCAGCTGATTCGACGTTTCGTATAACTTGCATTTTGTCGGTTTAATTGTATGGAAACATTTTTTTTTTTTTTTTTTTATAAACACTATATTATATTATGGTGTCAGTAATAACAACTATGATAATGTATATTGGTCCTTACTTAGGATGTGTTATGATTAAAATGTAATATTTTGATTTTATTTTAGAGCAAAGCCATTGCGAACGCCGTCTAATATATTTGTAATTAATTTGGCGTTGTGTGATTTCGTGATGATGGCCAAGTCACCGATTTTCATCTATAGTTCAATTAATCGCGGTTACCAGGGTCATCTTAGTTGTCAGATATTCGGCATGGCCGGATCTATCTCTGGCATCGGGGCGAGCGCTACAAATGCTGCAATTGCTTATGACCGATATAGGTATATTTCATTTACCTGCAGTAACACCTTTTACCTTCAAACATAATATCAACTGGCCCGAATGAAATGATTTTATCGTGGTATTTTCAATACACGGGTAGAATCGGCAGAAATTTAATTTTCTGCAGTTTTTTTTTTTTTTTTTGTGCATCTTCAAAATCGTTTTTAGCTTAACATTTACGTAGATACTTTTGTATAGGTATGCATATAAAAAAAGTCATTTTTGAAAAAAATTCAATTTATAATTCTATAAATTTAATCTTTCTATTAATTAATAATTGTGTAATATGCTAGTATATACGAGTATATCTATAATATTAAATGCATATTATATATTGTAATTTATAACATATACTATACCTGTCTCACGAGTGTACTTGCATACTTACCTCAAATCATTTTTGTTTCACTTACGAAGTTTATATATTATTATTGTATTGAGTTCGCAATAACAATATATTATTATATTCAAAATATTCTCATATTTATTATGACTTATTTCTCTAATTTATTACTAGATATTTCAACGTAATGAAGGCCATCAATACAACCGTGATAGTATATAATACGTTTGATAGCCATACAGACTCCCCCGCCCACAAAAAAGACAACATTTTTTTTTTTATTAATTTTTTCTCATACCCAAGTAATTAATTGTTTCGAATTCAAAATACTAACAGCTGGTTATATAAAATTGGAAGATAAAACGTTACCTATATTACATTATTATTAAAAATACATTATTTGTATTGAACTTTTTTGTTTGATAAAATACTAATTACAATTTCGTAATATCTACTGGGGGATTAATACTTTTGCAGATTAATGTAGAACAAATGTCAACTGATACACTAAAATAACATTTTAAATCTTAGTTACTTCATAATATTCTAGTCTACGTTTCATTTGAGTAATCACTTTAAATTCATTAATTACATCACCATAAACAATATTGTTGGTCATTTGTTGTTTTACGAACTAAAACATTAGTGACTCAAGTCTTTCTTGAGCCATTGTGCTGCGAAGTTTTGTTTTGTCTATGGCCAATTTTGAAAATGTACGTAGCTAGTTAAAAGGAATGGTGATGAAAAGTATTATTACATTATAAAAATATACAAACATTTTTAATTAGGAAATCAGTAAAGTTATTAATCGTTTTAGGAGTTATAGTTATCTATTTATCAATATTAAAACATTTGTTCAAATATAGATCTTCTTTGGTTTCTCAAGTTTAAAATGTTTCCAATTAAAACATTGAATTTATTGTTTTTGATTAAAACATTAATATTTAGACCATTTAACCAATCATCTAAAACTGCATACCTAAATACATGAAAATCTTTCGTTTTCTTTAGTTTCTACAGACTACAAATTATTGATTTTTTGATGCTTGATCAAACTTTGATAATATTTTTACAATTTTAACTTCAGGGATTTCACATTATTTTCTATAGAATGCTTGACATATTATTATACACTTCGTAGAATAATGTGTCATCTAATCTTAACTGAGATATGTTTGATTTCAATAATTGTATCATAGGTACTTTTAGAAGTTAAAAGATATAGGTAGATATTGCTATATATAGTTTGAAGACATCAATTGAATTTAATAATGAGTAGCGAAAAAAGATACCTAAAGCATGTTTAAAGCAAAATCAATTCGAATGTTTTTAATCGAAGAAGCAAACTTTTTTATTTAGCTCTAAATCTCTACTGTCTGACATTCTAGTAGTCACATATTTTTTGAATATACCAATTATTATTGTGGAAGTATAGTTATTCCTTACTGCAGCTACAGATTCAAATCGACAAGCCCATCTTGTTGTTGACATTGATGTCAATGATATTAGCTTTAAATTTATTTCTTTGGCCACTTTTTTTGAAGTCACATTGCGAATACCTTCCGTAAACGAATATATATATATATAATGGCTCGTCGAGCAACCATTAAATTTTGAACCATAGATACAACTTAACATTTCACAATCACCAAAAATTTTTCGATAATAGATAAAGAAAAATATTTACTTTGTATAATAGTATATTAGCCATAGACATAAAATAAAACAATAGATCTATGACAAAATAAAAACCCAAACAATCTAAAAATAACCTAAAATAAAATGAATTTCATCACGAATTATGAATATATCTATAATATGGCACAGAATATAGTAATTCAGCCAAAATTTAATTTGCCTGTTCATGATGGGCACGACCCGTAGACACGCCTATGTTGATAGGCACGTGATATTCGATGTTGCATATTATATAGTATTTGAAGTACCTACCTAATTTCTTTTCATAGGGTTCTATTTATTTATTTTGTTAAAATTTGTGAATATTTAATATGATTATAATATTCATATATAAGTAAGCTAATATATAATAATTAATTTTTTAGTACGATAGCGAAGCCGTTCGATGGCCGTATGACTTATGGTAGAGCATTTTTTTTAATTATATGCATTTGGACTTATGTTTTGCCATGGTGCTTTTTACCTCTGTTGGAAAAGTGGAATCGATTCGTACCAGGTGAGTAATAAATCATATAATATTCTTAATAATTTTATACAATGTATAATATATTATGTACATTCAATGTTCCTCTATGTATAAGTTAAATGTTGTAGGCTATTTATTTGATTTTTATTCGTATTAATGTATTATATAATATATTCAGATTTTTAGTGTAAATCTGGGAAGACTAGGATGTAATAACGAATTTAAAGAAACTTTTAAATAATGATGAATTCCATAATAATTTTTTGGACGATTGTTTATATTTTTTACTGTCCAAAGACATTTTTATTTATAGATAAAAAAAAAAATTAAATTTATTATTAGTCATATTTTAAAAATCCATAGCTGCAGTTAAAATAATAATACACTTCATTTTTTTTTCAAGTAATTATCGGCATAGTCACATATAGCTATAGATTACTATATATGAATAAAATTTGATGTTAAAGTGTTAATGGGTGGCGGGTGCCTATTTTAATTTTAAAATAAAATAACTTTTATTTTTTAAAAGATTAAAGTTTAAGAAGTCAAACCCTTTCTCGCATTATTTTTACGAGTTTCACATATTCTATAGTTTCTTTAAAATATTAATTTCAGAAAATAAAACATTTTTATTTATTATGTACTTGAGGTTTTTTTTTTAAATAATTATGTTCGTATAGTTTAAATTTAAATTTAAGATTTTATGAGATATAGTTTTTAACAATTTGCCTTTATGTTTACTATTATAGTGTATTATATAGTATAATAGACTAAAATAGTAATAGGGTATCTATGGACTCTATGTAGACTATTTCAATATTATTTATTTAGAAAGTAAATTAAATTATCAACTTTTTTTCAAAAATGAATAAATATAATATAGTGACTAACAATTTATTTTCAATTTCAGAGGGTTATTTGACAAGTTGTACTTTTGACTATTTATCTCATACGGACGAAACTAAAGCCTTTGTTGGAATTATGTTTGTTATTTGTTATGTGATGCCAATGTCGTTAATTATATATTTTTACTCACAAATCGTTAGTCATGTCTTTAATCATGAAAAAGCACTTCGCGAACAGGTAAATAACAGCGGTCGATATTCTTTAAATAAAAATTATAAAAACGTTTTTTTAGTGTAATATTATCAAAATACACACAAAAAGTAGAAAATAGATTTTCGTATTTCTGGTCCAAAATTAGAGCTGTAACCTATAATAAATTATTTAAAAAAACATATGTATATAGTATATATTATATATATATATATATATATATATATTATTTAATAATAAAATGCGGTAGTTATCAATCAATTTATTATTCATTGTATTTAATTTTATGTTATGATGCAATGCAATTGATTAGGCATAAAGTTATGTTTTATAATAATGTTTTATATGTATATACTATATGTAACTATACTATACAATGTTTTGTATATATATATTTAAAAATATATTATAATTTACAGTGTTATTTCAATTAAAATTTTTTTATAACCATAACGTTATTTTGATTATTACCAAATTATGGAAGTGGGTTATTTGATCAAAAGCCGAGTGATAAAATGGTATAATGATTAAAAAGTCTATATTTTGGCCGTTTATAGTAGAAAATTTGAAATTGGGATAGGCCATAGGATTTATTTTACTATAGGATATTAAATTGATATTTAGATTTTGAAGACTTAAAAAATGTTCTTATGATTCTATATAGTTGTTGGCAATAGGTTCTACACTTTATTTTTTTAAATGTCCAAGTATCCAAGTAGATGTTCTTTTTCTTTGACATATACGTTATTCTAATAAAATAGTTACATTTGCCATTCATGAATGATATAAGACATTTTATTTTGTAACACAAAAATATAACTGTTTATTCTGTTTATTATGTATGCATAATATAAAAATACTCATTACCTATTTGAACTTCATGGATTTTATTCTTGATGTTTGTTTAAAAATATACATGCCACGAGGATCGTTTTTTACAGAAAAAAAGTAGTTGTCCTTCGACCATCTCATTCTTAAGAAAGCTCCACACCCTGAAAAATCCGTAAAAACATAGTACTGTACTTTTAAGTATTATGTCAGCTAGAACAATCGCAGATTAATATTTTTATATTAATAAAATTCTGACAATATTTACTACATTTTGACAAAGCCAATTGATTTTGTTTGATGTTAATATTGTGTTTTTCATAAAGAATTAAAAATTGTAAAATTTTGAATTTTTTGAGGATCAAACATTACAGATGTAAAATACTTACAAAAAAAATCCTTTGTCAAAAGTTAGAAAAAGTTCTCTTATTTTATTTGGTACTAAAATTAATAATCTACGATTATCTGAAAGCCATAAAACTTGAAATACGAAGGTAAGTATAACATGGTTTTTTTTTTAAACAAATATCGCAATTACATAAAAATACAAAATGGTATTAACACGGAAATATTTTAAAACTTTTTAAAATATATTAGACATTTTTCAAATTATTGGATTTTTATTTTTTCTTAAAATATAAAAATTGCCTATACAAAACCCTTTAAAAACGGACGTGTGGCGTTCCTTTTATTATTTATATATATTAAAATAATATACATTTATTATTTTTACCTTTTAATTTAGGCCAAAAAGATGAACGTTGAATCTTTACGAAGTAATCAAGATGCAAACGCTCAATCGGCGGAAGTGAGAATTGCAAAAGCCGCAATCACAATTTGTTTCTTATTCGTATCGGCTTGGACACCATATGCAGTGGTAGCTATGATTGGTGCTTTTGGAGACCAGTGAGTGTTAATAAACATTTAATTATTTTTATAATAATTTAATATTATTTTGCATAACAATATAGTTATATTTTATTTTGAATTCAATGAATGTACATTCAATGTTAATTTTAGTTTCTGAGCAGATCGAAGAAACTAGTGACTTTACAATTATGTTTATTTTTTCATTTTTTTTTTTTGTGAACAACGTTTCGATCAGAAAACTTGAACAAACCCCATTTTCCGGTAGGAAATTTGATCAAAAAGGTAATATTAAGGAGGTAATTTCCTATTGTTTTACTTTCCTATAGAAAATCTACCAAAAATTGACATATTATCGATAAAAACATGATTCCGTCCATATCAATTTTTGAGGGCCCGTAAAAGTCTTGGTATTAAAAATCTGGACATTACAAATCTGAATTTTGAATTTTACAAGAATTTTTTAAGAACGGGTTTTATGAGATATAATTCATTATTATTTATTATATTATATTAAAAAAAAGGCAATATTTATAACATGAATATTAGACTATTAATATTCTTCAAAAAGCTATAAGTAGTTAAAGCTATTTCCATTATTAAAATTATTACAAATCATTTATTGTAACTTGTAAGTGAAGTATTGAGAGAGCTATACTATATATAGACCAAAGGCAATATTTTTATATGACATATGATCAATTTTAAATCGTATTAAATTTTTAAAATATTTTTTAACCATAAATGTATTAAATACGTAAATGTTCGTGTTTGGAAGGCTAATGTACTCACTATTATGACGGGGGAAAAATTTTCATCATACAAATTATTATAATAATTTTTATCACAGAAATATATCCACGCATCAACTCTTATATAATAACCTAATTTTCCTCATGTGTGTTAAATGATATCTGATAAAAACTTAAAACAGTTTTAAAAAAAATCTTGCAAAATTAAAAATACAGATTTGTTATGTCCAGATTTGTAACGCCCAGATTTTTATAGTCCAGGCGTTTACGTGGACCTAATTTTTTGTTATTTTTTTCTTAATATTTTTTTATACATGCAAATTATTTTACATCAATATGTAATATGTATATTGGATAACGATAAACTCCTGCAAGATAGGTAATTTAACATCCATACTTTATATGTTTAGTTGCGTTTTAATATACGTACAGGTACTATGGGGAATGATGGATAAGTAATATTATTGATTATAAATTATTAATAGGTAAGTGATTTATAATCATTGATAATATCAAAAACACACTCGAAAAAAACTGGGACTGAGAAGTCAACAATTTTAGGTGTATACATATATATACAAGGTGTTTCCTTTTTTAACGTACAAACTTTAAGAGTAACCTCATGTTAGTGAATGTAATCGAAAACCTATTTTGCGTTTAGCGAATTTAGAATTTTTAAGGGTAGGTACTTACAATAGCTATTTCATTTAGTTTTAAATTGATTGAAAAACGAAATACATCAAGAGATTTATCGACCTTAAAAACCTCTATATTGATATGTCACACGACTTTTACGATTTGTGTTTTAGAGGTCGGTAAATTTTATGGAAACATTAATTTTTCATTAATACAAAAATTTAAGGAAATATAATTGAATACAATTTTATTTGCAATATTCTTGTTATTTCTATTATAAATTCATATTATGTTAATGTTATTATTATTCAAATTAAATTATGTACTTTATTGATATTTTGTTCATTTGTTAATTGTTTTATTAAATTATATTTACTTAAATCGTTAAATTAATGAAAATTCCTTTTCATAACATTTACCGACCTTTAAAACCCTTATTTTGATATGTCACACGATTTTTGAGATTTTTATACGCCATGACGCCAGCGTCTGAAAATCGCAAAAATCGTAACATCAAAATAGGGGTTTTTAAGGTTGATAAATCTCCAGATGTAGGTATTTCTTTTTGCAATAAATTTAAAACTAAATGAAATAGCTATTGTAAGTACCTAAAAATTCCGAATTCGCAAAACGCAAAATAGGTTTTCGATTACATTCACTAACATGAGGTTACTCTCGAAGTTTGTACATTAAAAAAGGAATCACCCCATATATGAGAGAATTTTTTTTATAAAACCAATAGCTATTTGTAGGTAGGTACTAAATCTAATAATATTGAACACTACATTACTACAATGGAAGATAACCGTATTATCCATAAATCCAAATTCATGATATGACAATTTTCACATGTTACACAATGTCTTGTGTATCATATTTTAATTTATTACACGGTATTAGATAATAATGTTCTACATTATTATTTTATAAAGTACCTATTATAAATACGTGTCTTAAACCAGTACTCTCTTATAAACACTTAACAATTATTGAGTGCTTATACTGCTAAAACAGAATAAAAATCAAATACAAAGTATAAATGCTAAAATTTAATTAAAAACATATTTGAATACGTTTTTGAAATTAAAAATAGGAGTGTATAGTCGTTTAGGAACATTAGGGTACCTAAATCAAAAATAGTGAAAATGATAAGACTATTAAAATATTCATAATTATAGTAGCATTACAAGTTTATAAAAATAAAATTTACCAAAATGTAAATATTTTTCCATATAATGAGTGTAATAATAATAGTAGTCACTTTGTATATATACGATATAGATATTTAAAAATGTATTTTTCAACATTTATTTTTGACAATAATATTTATGTTTATTACACCGATTTCCGCTCAGAATCATTTTATAAAAACTAAAAATAAATAATTTATCATTGCTATTTCAAATTCATTTATATCTACTATCTAGTTTATATATATATAGTTATATATAGTTTTCACTTCCTGTTGACCAGATTTTTAATATTTTTATAATAATTTTAGATCATTGCTTACACCCGGCATCACAATGATACCAGCAATATTTTGCAAAACTGTGGCTTGTTTCGATCCTTACGTTTACGCAATAAGTCATCCAAGATACAGGTAATGTATTCATTCTTAGGATATATTTTAGAGTTTTTAGATTAATACAATTTAGCAATGGGTATTGCAAATTTCGCAATATTGTAGTCCAAATAAATAGCAACTACAATTTTAGTAGTCCTATTTATTATGGATATTTTATTTTAGTAAGATTAAATTAATTACTGAAAATGTGTTCCAACAATTTTCTTATTAAAAAAAAATTGGTTAAAAATAACTATTTTCTAGTAATTATTTAAATTTATAATATGTATTAATATTTTATTTATTCTAATTAAATCTATTGTATGTTAATGATTGGGTGAAGCTTAAAGTTGAAAATTACGAATTTATACAAAATATTCGGTATTATATCTATAATTTATAAATATGAATACTATAATAATATAATTAAATTTTTATCAAAATAAATTTTTTGTACCATATTATTAACATTTTTAAGTTAAAAATAAAATTTGTGGATCCATTAAATATAAAGAAAATACAAAATATAATGAAGTTTTATACTTATCTTATAAAAAATATTGTACATATTGAATCTTAAAATTGCCCTCTTGAATAATTTAAATAGGTATATCACGATACTTTCATTCACTTTTAACTTTTATTAAACTCTTATTGTATTTATTGTAAAAACTATATATTTACTATTTTTTTGTTATATATTATTTAGATTGGAATTATCAAAACGCATTCCGTGTCTTGGTATCAACGAAAAACCCCCCGCAGCAGCTTCCGAGACCCAATCCACAACTACTACCGCGGCTTAAAAATGTATAAATACATATTATTTTATATTAGGCTATATTATTGACATCTAATAGATCAATAATAATCAAACGTATATTTTGTGAAAAAAATTGAATTTGATGATTTGTGTATTCTGACTACCTATAAATAATGTTTTACAATAGATCTGATCCGAAGGATATCGTATTCATTGTATCCTTAACATTACAATTATAAAATTATATCGTTTTGAAATTTAGAATGTATAATATAATTAATATTACCTATGTGAGTACTTATAATACAAAAACTCTTGTATAATACAAATTAATAAAAATAATTCAATGAGTATATTAATTCCATGTAGATAGATAAATTTATTATTTTACATTTTGAGTATATTATTATTAATTATAATAATTTACAGTTTAACTACAAATATTATATTAAATCAGTAATGGCGAGCTTCGGCAAAGAACAGAAAAAAAGATTTTCAAATCACGTGCTCTCGTTGGGACCTTCTCTGCGCAGATGAACCACATATAGCAATGAAATATTATCAAACACAAATATTTTGCACTAATATTGTAGGTATGATTACATAAATATAATTTCAAATTAAAATATTTTGATAAAATAAATAAAATTGAAAATTGAAGACGCACAACTAGTGGCGTCATTTGGACCACGCAGGGTATACATTTTCGTATTTAAAATGATATATAATTGATGACGTTTTTTTTTTCGTTTATTTACGTTTTTTAAGAAGTGTATAGAAGTTTTTTTTCGTAGTAATAGTTTAAAAAAAATTCAATGACTTTTATTTTGCTTATTGAAAATTATTCCAAACAGGGTTGTGACCTACATGAAAATATACGTATTAAAAAAAAAAAAATTAATGATGCCACTGCGCACAACAACGTATTATTTAAATTTATAATTGTTTATCACCAAGGAGTTTTTTGATTTGGAATTTTCGGGAAAATTAAAAAATACATCTTTTGTATTATATTGAAATTTTTTTTAGAGCGTATTGTTATATTTCAGATAGGCAATTTAGGTTTATTTTTGTCGTATAGTCTATTAGTCTGTATTCATAGTGTTTTAAGGGTCTTCCACACCACACGGTTCTAAGGAGTATTATCTAGATAATTTATTATACTTTTTTTGTACGATTTTGTGTTTGAGTGATGCGTACGTGATTATTAGTGTTAGTAACACGTATCAAAAGTGTACGGGAAGCTATTACATGCACATGTCAGCTATATATTTTATAACCATGAAAAAATGTACATTTTTTACTCAAATAGACGATTCTAATTCCATCAGAACGTCGCAATGAGTACATCAATTTTAATTTTGAAAAAACATTAACATTTTTCATAAAATTCACGAGGGAATGATTGAAGCACTTTTCAAAAATTATTTTTATTTAATTAAATATTTATGTTTAAAATTTTGAACATTTTGGAAACTAAATGGTTTTAATTATAGTATAAAATATGAAAATGAGAAATGTGAAATCATTCTCTCAAATAAGCAATGAAAAATCTATATACGTTTTTAAGATTGTTATCGGAGTACGCATCGTGCAGGATTTTCGGTATTAGAATGAGTAGTTTTTGACCAAAAAAATGGTGGTGTAGAGGTTCTATAAGACAAACATGGCAGTTTTAAGAGGTTATGCATAGGCAACTTTATCAACCTTTTAAGAAAAATTAAAATAATTGAAAAATATTTAAATATATTTAAGAAGTATTTTTAAATAGTTCTATGTTGCTAAAATGTTTAATTATTGTTTAATAATAAATAACTATTAAAACGATGACTGTAAAGACCAAGAGCCTGACAAAATGTACTTTTGACTCAATGATTTTTTTTGATATACAATGATTTTAATCCTAAAAATATATTTAGATTCTGTAGATTCTTCACTAGAAAATGTTGGTAATAATTTTTACGTATTATGTTTTATTTTTCTATGGCAAAGGTTTACAAATTAGTACATTTCCAAAAATAAAATTCCCTTTTTAAAATTCTTTTAGGAAAAATATAAAAATTCTGTTTTCCAACATTCTCTAGTCTACTGAATCTTAATATGTATTTTCAGATTTGAAATTGGAAAATTCTAAGTAACCATGATTTTGACAGGCTTTTAGGTCTAAATCAATGAAAAAATACATAACTTTTAAGTTTTAATAACATTATGCCTATTTCATAAAATTATAAATTCTAATGACTAATAATTACGTGGAATGATATCTATAATAGCTTGGCATGATGTGTACTTCGATATGAATTTTTAAAACGTTTATATCATACATTTTTTCGAGTTTTTAAATATTTAAAATATTCTTTTTAATTTGATCGAGAGATCGTTATCAGTTTACCAGTACAGTTATATATTTTTGACTTATTGGTACTCGTCAACTGTAATAATATTATCATAGTGGCTTTAAAGTACAAAAATTTGCCTTGTTTCAAGTATAAATAAGTTAGGTAAGCGTACTCTGCGAGTATGCTAAATTCCCGGTTTCTAAAGTATTTTAAACAATTTAAAAAAGGCGCACTTCGCTCAACGGGTATCAGTAGCCGGGAAGCACTTTGATTATTAGTTAAGATACTCTTGATGGATATATTGCATTTGAAAGTAATTATAAATCATTGCATTAAAAAAAAAAAACGATGTATTCAGTTTGTTTAACATTACATCGTAAGAGCAATTGTAGAAATAAATGTGATTTAGTGTTATCTTATGTGTACTATAAAATGTAATATTTATTTTGAAAAACTTGATTTAATATAAGTACATAACTATTATTGCTACATATAGGTAAGTGCATTCAGTATATTTAATTTGGTGTTCAGTTTAGGAATTTTGGTATTGAATACTAACAAAATATTATATAAAACCATTAATTAATCGATATTAAAGTAGTGCATACAATAATAACATAATTAAACAATCACATGACATATAATTAAAAACAATAAAAAAAAATTAGTCATATAATATCAAATAATGTTCGGAAAATTAAAAATTCAAGATTATTATGTGTATGATTATTGTGTATTATATAGGTAATATATATTTTATAGGTATACATTATTAATCTATAGTTCTATATTTTAATGGAATATTACATGTTTAATAGAATATTAAAATAATAATCATTGTTATCACAGAACACTTTGTTGTTATTTATCTCGAGTGATTATCACAGTATCAAATAGTATGATAATTATATACCTAATGCTGGGTTGCATAAACATTCTTTAAATTTAAATTAATTCGCTAAATTTTAGTACATCGGTCCATTAGTAAATTATGCGAATTCGGCTCTATACATTTTAAAGACTCATTAAAATGTGTTATCATTAATCAGTAATCTACCCAGCTATATATTTTGTTTTATTATTATTAAAGTTTTTAAATTGTCTATTTAAATATTATGGTGATATTATATGATTCATCATCATCATCATTATCATCAAATGATTTTAACGATTAACTGCTATATATTGCTGTATATTTTGTTCCCGCCTTTTTTTAAAAGCAGCAATTTTATAGGCGCAAAATTACTATAGGGACTACGAAATGCGTATACACTAAAAAAGAAAAATAAATAATAAACATCATTATAAAACTACTAGCTCTCTCGCTTTGCCCGGAATTTAAAACTAATATTTCTTACATTAACAGCTTAATTAACATATAAATTAAAAATTGTAGAGTATTTGGAATTACTGATTTCCTAAAAAAAAATTTTAAATCTATAAACCGCTAAAATATTTTGAAAATTACATTTAATCAACATAATAGTTAAATACATATTTGTGAAATTTTAAAGTCTTTAGGCTCATTGCTCCCCCAAAATTCGTATATTTTTTCAACGTCATAATATAATATGTGGACAATTTTAAATTATTATTCAATAGAATTGTGTAAAATCTTGGAGGTTTTTTTGAATAGAAATTTTCAGATCATAAAACCCAAAGATACCTCATTTAGGACTTATTAGCCTAGAAATCTAAAATGTCTATAAATAGCACAAAATACCAAAAAAAAAAAAATTTGAAAATGTTATCACCGTCATCGTAGTACTAAATTATATAATCGATGTAAAAACTTAAAGATTTAAAAATTATTAATTTTTAATTTAACAATAAATAAGTAAATTTGAAATCAATGAAATCGTGTCCAAAAAGAGAAAAACGACTTCTTTAAAGTACTAATTAATGTTAAAAGTAAAACAACTGTTACACCCGGTATCACAAATTTATGTGTAGTATACCTGAAGCGTTTATTATATTTTTCTTATTAATAGTATTGGTATGTGAACGCTATTTAAAATATCACGTTTGAATTGCTTAGCAGCGATTGTGGGCGGAGACTTCAATCACTGGTTCGTTTGACGTAATCATTAGATAAAATTTGCTGCTAAAAAAATATGAATTCATATGTACCGATTAGAGAAAGTCTTATGGTCGAAAAGTTGATGACAAAAAAATAAAAAAATAAAAATCATTGTAAAACTACTAGCCCCCTCGCTCTGCTCAAAATTTATTACTACACACATTGAATAATACAATACATATATATAAATGACATTATGTTAAAAAGATTCTAAGGATTTTGATGAAAATCACCGAATTATAGTTTTAGGGGGTAAAAATTCAATTGAATTAGGTATGGGCAATGGGCATTTTTTTTTAAAGAGATGTCAATACAGAAATTTGGGTTAAAAAGAACTAGATAAATAGCGCTATCTATCGGTTAAAAAATGACTATTACCATAGTAACTTTAATCACTAATATAGTAAGACAAATAAGTAATATTAAATTGAATAATAAATTAATAATAATACCCATGGTTGAAATATACTAGCACAGAATAAAAGAATCAAAATGGTCACTGATCAGAATTTACACAGGTAGCATAGGACGGTGGCAAAATTAGTCACCATGTTTTGGATGCGATTTTATCATTGTTTCACTGTGTTTATACCACCGAATAATAGGTTCATATCATGATATTCTGAGTTATCAATGATAAGTAGCTTAGAACAATACTGATAGTGTCTATTATGGTACAGTGATAACATCGCATCGCATCAACATAATATCGGCCTAGTGTCCACCTCCTGATACTAGATTATTGCAAATATACCCTCACTTTGATGTTTTTTTACGTGTAGGAAATAAGGGGATATCGTATATGTTAACATAAAGCAGTATGGATATGTTTTATATGAGTGCATCCTTAAGTCACCATTTTATTTATATTTGATAATGATTTGGACTATTTGCAATAACCTGGTATATTTAAACCATGATAATACTTTTAGCATAGTAATTGTATTATCTAGAGCTATCTACCGGTTAAAAAATATAAATAGATAACGCGTCAGTCAATAAATAAAATTTAAATTATACTCTGAAATTACTATAGTTAAACAAATCATATAGAAATTGTATAATATATAATATTACAACACAGATTTCTTATATATGATACTTTGTATACGTGTCCATCTTTCCTTATGATTCGTTGTCATTGTTACTAGAAAGATTGTTGATTCTACACTTGACCATTTCATATGCATGACTTCTGTATGTAAAAAGTTATAAATAAAAATAGTAATTTATAAAATAATAAATTGTTTTAAAAATTATTGTGGAATTAGTTTATTGTTTTATTTAAAAACTTAACTAAAAATACGTATAGATACTGGGAATGTAGCACAGTTACAGAGTGAGCCTAATTGTTTTTGTATAATAATAATTTTACTTAGATAATGTTCATAATATTTTTTCCATAAAAGTTTCACATATACTCGTATACGAGTTATACACATTAGAAGACCGAGCGTCCGATATCATTATTTTTGTTATTTTATTATAGCAGTAATATTTTTATATTTAAAATAGAGTAAAGATTATTAAATATTAAAAATAATGAATTCTATTAGTAGATCAGGCGAACTTAGTTACCCCAAATTATACATATAAAGTAAGTACACATTTTAAATTTTTTATAGTCACAAAATAGAACATGGACTTTGGAATTACATACTTTTGTATATTATTAGTTGGTCAAACGGAAACAAAAAACTACTGGGAAAATAAAAATTACCATCAGAAAGTATCATCTAGAATGAATTTGTTATTCAAAAAGCTATGTACTTCAAAACTTATACTCCACTCCATTTACCCAAAAAGTTGTTTCCAGAAAAAAATACGATTAATGATGAATTTGGTGATGTTGAGAGGTTCTAGTATTTATGATTTGTTAGGTATAAAGAAGATTGGTGGCTTCGAGGAAGATATAAAATATAGGATTAAGCGTAGATAAATTAAGTGGAGAGAAACGTAATTTATGTGATAAAAGGATATATATTAGGCTATAAGGTAAATTTTAAAGGTATCGGTAAGGCCATGGATCAGAATCTGAGGCAGTAGGTAAGAAGACAGAATAGAGGATAAGTGTAGCAGAGATAAGTTGCTAAGGTGATCTTAGTTTTAAAGAAGATGGGGTCTGAAAAATAGACGATTGAGTGGAACTTTGAGTAGAGAGGTTCAGAGGGCTAGGGTGGCCTAGTTGGTAGAGATAGGGACGGCTCAAAGAAATATTTATATGGGGGGGGGGGTGTCTCCAAAATACCGACGAAATACATCTTTGAAATGTAAATAAGCAAAAAAAAGGTCATCGACTTTTTCTAATTTTGCCGACTAAATGTCAAACAATTTATATTTAAGTTATAGTTATAATTACAATTAAAATTCAATATTTATAAATTTTTACAATTGTTTAGATAACTCGCCACATGTGATTTATAGATAAATAAAAGATAAATTATTACTTATCTGGATGAGTATCAACACTGAATTAGTGTTCAAATTTAAGATGATAAAGTCATAATATTAGGTATAGTATATTTATTATCAATAATTGTTCTTGTTCTAGTTGAGATAGATACCTATTTTTCAAATTAATCCTTTCAATAATAATAATAAAAATAATAAAATATATTATAATGTACTCCGCAAATTATTAGATAATTATGTTACAAAAGTGTATTAACCGTGGGTAAAATGAATTGTATACAATATTCGACTCTACATGAAATAATCAACCCAGAATATAAATAAGCATTCTTATAAAAAATTCCAATTAGTTTTAATTTGATAGTAAAATATATCTTACCTTATCTACTGTCATGTTCAACACCGTTTGAGAATAAGGAAAATAAAATACTATTAAGAGTTATAAAAATACAAAATTATTCTACTCTGGTATCTGTACAATATAAAAAATGTATATTATATATTGTGTTAAAATAAAATACACTGCGATACATATATTATTATCTTAGCTTCTCTTGTGCATTTTAATGGAAGTACAAAAATAAATGCAGACATATTGATATAATAATATACTTCACTCCCCTTCATCGAGAGCTAAATGGGCTATGAATACACGATTTCTTTTTTTTTTTAAATCTGTTGTATCACGAAGACTTACAATATATAACATCGAATTAATATATGCCAGAGTAATATTTAATCCTTTATACCTGCCATCCCCAAGCCCGTGCCATGTACTTTGCATATTTTGTTTTCTGTGAACGCGGCTCTTTAATACAATTGCGTTTTGCTATAATCGATTATTTTAAATTTGCATGTGTAGTTTAAAGGGTGTAAACTTAAGTATACCACATGATATTTATGTAAGGTTTGCCAAGTAAAAACCAAGTAGAATGGTAAATTTTCGATGTTATCTAAACGAGTATAAAAAATGAACAAGGAATATTATTGCCACCGGTGCAAGATTCTCATAGAAATCGATACAAAACTATTTTATTTTATTTTTTACCATTTTCCACCATTCTCCGCTATTTTAGCACCTGTATAATATTATGGTTCCAAAAAAGTGGAATATAGTGCGACATATTAACTTAAGATACAATTTTACGAGAAATCTAACAGCACTATTCAGTTATTCCTATTAATTTTTTACTAGTACATAGGTACTAATGGTAGTCAAATATTTGTATTTAAATATTTTAAATACTTTTGGTCAAATGTAATGTTTAAAAATAATATATACTTTTTAGTATTTGTATTTAGAAATCCCAAATAACTTTTGTTTTTAATGTTAGTATACCTAATAATATTTTCGTTTTTAGGTTTCTATACATAAGTGTACATAGATACTTTTTATTCCCATTGTGTTCGTTCGTCTGTCCTATCGATTCCTTTTCATAGTTAATAGAGATGTATTGAAAAATTGATCGAATTTTGGTGAAAATTTACGTAAATTTGGAGTGAGTGGGTAATCATTAGGTCATTTTATCATACATAATATTTTGTACTTCGGCGTCACTGACCGGTCTTATATAGTTGGTCATATAATTACTGGGAGATAGAAACTAGGAACTCTAATACACTCGGAGAATAGTTCAGTAAACTATTGAATTATAATGTACTAGGGTAAATATGTTTTTTTCATTAATTAATTTTCTGTAAATTAATTTCGATACTTTTATCACCTTTCTTGCTCACCCATTTGCAATTTTGATTTTTAGATCATACATCTGAAATAGTGAACCTATAATATATATGTTTGTTTTTATAAGTTTTTAAATTATACTTATAAATTCGCCCCCCTCCCCACAGTCATCTTGTTTATATATTTAGGTGGTCAAAAATGAAAATTCAAAATAGGCTACAAAACTATTTTCATTATCAAATATTCAGACTATAAACCTAATTATAATTTAATTACTCAAAGACAAATTAATTAAAGTATACATAACATTATAATGAGTACTTTAGCGCTTAACTAAATATTGTTTATATTTATGGAAAAATTATAAATAAAATATTGTTTGTTGCAATGTAATTTTACCGTGTAAATTTTAATGAGCACCTTATAACTACTTATAAGTAATATTTTTCTATTTATAATTATGGAGTTAAGAAGAAAGTAAGTGATTGTTTTTTAAATTTAGTTTTACATTTTTTTTAATAAGCATACATTTTAAAAATAAATTGTCCCTTTACAATTTCATACATTAAACATGTATTATTTGTTTTTAATAATAATTAGTATAAAATGTTATACCTATATATATATATATATATATATGTAAAATATTGATATGTATTCAATTATTGTATAAATGTCAATATATAATATATTATATTATATGAAAACCAATGAACTAATGTATATTTTTTAGGTATTAAATTTATCAAAAATGATATTTTTTCAAATTAACTAAAATTATAATTTTGACTATCTAAATATATATTTTGGACCACTTCTATAAAATTGGTCTAGGGAAGAATGTAGATGTGTTTAAGATTCACGAATTTCTTAAATATTGGTATAAATCAACCTATTTAGTATTTTAGTTCAGTAATCTTTCTTAACGATCGAAACCATGGAGAGTTTTTTTCAAGAGGACACCATATATGTGATTTTTAAGGAGTTCTGTATAAGAAAAATAAAATCTAATAATTTAAAAATATTTAAGTACATTTTAAAAATAGTTCCGTATCAGTATTACTTTTTATTGTCGTGTAATCCCGACTTTTGTTAACAAAACCATTTTCTCGGACTGCAATAAGAAACCAAATTTTTACACAATATTATAGACAAAATTATTTATGTTCTACCGCCGTTATTTTTACGATATCACAAATATAACTGATATTATGCCATCCGCTACCCCCCTCTCCGAAAATGGTTTTTACTAAATTAGTAAGTTTTTCAAGATTTTATATTTGACAAAAAAAGTATGATGGCAGAACACAGATAATTTTGTGTAAAAATTCGGTTTCTTGATTGATTACGACTAACATATTTCTCGTAAAGTAGTTTTTTACGGTATAATTACGCACGTGTGGCGTCTTCTTAAACGAAGGACGATAAATAGATACATAAATATTTATAATAAATAATCGAAATCGACGTTTCTACTAAGGTTATATTTACATACATACGCGTGTATATATTATATTGGCGAACCTACTTGGAATCTAATTATAATATTACGCAGTGTAATCATCATGTAAATAACAGAATGTCTTATAGTCTATATGTCACCGAGGATAAATGAAAAAAAAAAACAAAATAATAATAATAATAATAATCACGACATCCCTTGTAAATTAGCGGGGATTATCATTTGATAGGCTACAATACATCATTATTATAATCCTCGTTGTGCCCGCGATACATATTATTTATATAAACCCAGATGGGCTCTTAGAAATCGCGTTTGTTTTGGAAGCGTACAGTAGTGTGTTTTAGACCGACGGCGATAATGATGGATTTCAACAGGAGCGTGTTGAGACCGCCTTTACCGCAACTGGGGTATGTTGTACATTTCCATCCCCCTCCTCCCCATCAATATTTTGGCATATATAGCTTCCGTTTTTTTTTTTATAAAATATAATTCATACGTGCACCTTAGAGAAGCACAAATTTGATTTTTTTTTTTTTGCATTTGTATTGGTTTTTTTTTTTATTAGTGATTTAAAGTACATTTAGGTTCCTCACCAATTTTTTTTTTTTTTAAACATATTTGATATTTTATTAATATTTCAATTGACCAACATTTTTCAATGAAAAATACTACATTTAATTTTTAGTTTTTAAATAATAAGTACTATAGGGACCTATGTATATTATCCATATATCATACGAGAAGAAATATACTTATACAGTGTAACTACTTATTTTTATTCAAGGGAAACGGGACAAATGGGTTTAAACTTTTATTCAACTCACAAAAATTACAATAAAATAAAATAAAATATATAAATATGACATTAATACGATTCGTCATAATGCACTTAAAGGTAAATATAAATTAAATATCCCTGGTGTAGCCGGGAATCATAGTTAGTAGGTATATTGTATTTAAAATACATTTAAAAACGAGCTTTTTCCATCGAAAATTAATTCTATAGTTTGTTTTTTTAGAGAGATCATGTTTTAATCTAACCTTCCAAAAAAAAAAAAAAAAATAATAATATTAATAATAATAATAATAATAATTACAGAGTTCAGAATTGTACTAATCGAATGCAATGATTTATCATTGTTTTAAAATCTAAAATAATAATAACACATTATTCTGTCAGAGGACTGAAGACTGATTGACCGACATCCTCCACCTATAATCTAGGTATATCCTACCCGACGTACCTCGCTTCCCTGGCTTTTTAAGTAATGTTTTAGCAATATTTTCACAATTTATAGTTGCATTATTGATAAGATATTAACTTGTTTTTTTTTTTTTTAATTTTAACGTATTATTTTTTATTATTTTCCAATCACTTTTATTAATAATAATTAAATATAATATTTGATAATATTATTGTCGGATTTTATACGTCGTATATATATATATACCTACCTATACAGTTTGGAGGAAAATGACAACGAACCGCATTTAATGATGGGTTGGAATCTTACACCCGATGATCTTGTTCACATACCTGAACATTGGTTATTGTACCCAGAAGTCCATTCGTTCTACCATTACGTGTTGGCATTTACGTATACGATTTTATTCTCTATGGGAGTTATCGGAAACGGTTTGGTTCTATGGATATTTTGTTTGTAAGTATATTGTATACTATATAAAAACGTTTTCAATTAATTAGAGTAAAAAACTAGACGTATAATTATTATATGTTTTAATTATATGTCTCCCATATAATTATTATACGTTTTAATTATATATCTCCCATATAATTGCGATATTTATGTTCGACGTGCTACGTAAAATACATCAATAATTATCGTTATTTTTTTAGTAAAAAGTAAAAAGATTAATTTTTGATGGTATCTAAACGATTGTTTTAAATAAATACTTATGTACCATTACCATAAGAACCGGTGCAAAATTCTTATATAAATTGATATATGAAATTATTTATTGCTGAAATAGTGTAAATAATGTTTCCGTATTCATGTCAGAATTTTGTATCAGGTCTTGTGGTAACGATTTATATTTTTTATTAAAAAAAAAAATGTTTAGATATCATTAAAATTCCAAAATTTTATTTAAATTAAAATATATATATATATATATATATATTTTACTTAATAAAGTGAACATGTATTGATGTATATCATATTATTAGGGACAATAGTTTTCATCCCATATTTCCATAACTACATAATGATTTTATTTCATCTATACAGGTATTTTCTCATATAAATATTCAATACGGAGAATAATATAATTATTGGTCTAATAAAGTATTGTACCTACTGAATTATGTTAAATAAACTAAAATGATATGGAAGATTTATATTTTTCAATGTTCTTTAGGGAGGATTTTAGAGGTTAACTTTTGTAAATAAAAATATTTTTAATCACTAAAATTGCATATAAAACTATCATTATAAAGTATGATAATAGTTCTTGGTGCATTTTTATCTCGCGTTTTTTTATTATTATTGCTTACGGTCTCTTTCTTTATGATTATTCTGCCTACAGTGTTTAATTTTCATTAACCGTGTGTTGTGAATCGTTTCAAGTTATTTTGATGTGGATTTTCATGTTTTTCAAACAGTTTTCACTACCATTGTGAGTACATGCTTTTTTCATTGTCACAAAACCTTATTATATTGATTGTTTGTTTGTATTCTCATCAGCTGTATTCTGGAGATTTTAACGCTGGTATACAATATTCGCTTGTTACTATCTCCTACCATTATCATGAGTCATCCAAATAAACCAAATACTCGTTAAACCTCCAAGATTACACTTTCTTCTCCAGCCACTCAGGAAACTATTAAATTACCATCGAATGATGATCTTATGAAAACTCTTATGGCTTTTCGTGATGAATTTTTATCTACTACTAAAGCACTAAATCTTGAATCTTCTGGGACACACATACAATCCTCTTCCGTTGTTTCAATAGATTTTTAAACGTGAAAGATGTTCACACAATTTACTTGCATATAATGTTCCGAAGTCATCTTCTTCTTCTACTTCTCTACTTCCCTATTTCTACTGCATCTTGGATGATAAAGTAAGTTTTATTAATCTTCTTAAACTCTTTGCTCATTTGTTTCCTTCTACTATGAAACTGGTTCGTCTCGGTAAAGTTTGAACTGACAATATTGGTCCACTAAAAGTCATATTCCCGACCAAAGATGATGCAGCCAAACTGTTGCAAGTTTTTGGTGATGCCAGAATTAATGGCACAGTTATTCCTCCTGACTTACGGATTGTCAGGGGAAAACCCTCTCTACGGGATCTACTATCATGTCACTTAGAACTTGACTGTAGAATCAAAAACGGTGAAGATGATTTACGTATTAGATACGCAAATGGTGTTCCGAAAGTGATTACTGCTTGGTCAAAAAAAAAAAATAGAATGTCTTTTCAACGTCATCAAGCATTCCAGTCCTAAGCTCTCTACCTAAAGTTGAACCAGTTTCGAGTTATTATCAAAAGAGTCGTGACCTCCGGACTAAACTATTTAATTTTAACTGTAATGTTGCTTGTATTACTATGTTTTTATTATATTAACACAAACTTGGTTGGTTGATTTAATCTCTGATTCAAAGCTGGAACTAATTAACTATAATATATATAGATGTGACAGAAATATAACTTGTAACTTTTTAAGAAGTGCGGGTGTCCTCATTGCAGTTAAGATCAATTTTTTGTCTAAAGTAATTAATATATTTGTGTCTAATGTTGAGCATCTCGCTGTACAGGTTATTATTGGTTCTTTAAAATTTTTAGTTAGTGGTGTTTATTTCCATACCAATTCTCCGTTATTAACTTATGAATGTTATATGTCTAGCATTGAAACTTTTCTCTTTCAACACCCGGGTCATATTTTTATTTTTTGTGGTGACTTTAATTTACTTGATATTATGTGGGCTAGCGATAAAAATGACCTGATTTATTCCTCGTTTGCTCCTATCTGAATCGCATGCGTTCCTGAAGTCATTGCTTATAGTGGTTTTTACCAAAAAAAAAAAAAAAATTACATTTTAAATAAATGTAGTTCACTTCTGGACCTTGTCTTCTCCAATACTAATGACATCAATGTTGTACTTTCACCTGACTCCTTTGTTCCACTAGATACTTATTATCCACCTTTGTTTTTATCTATCATACCATCTGTCGTTCTCAGTTCAATAACTTTTGCTCCTTCAATAACTTCCGTAAAGCTAATTATCCTCCAATTCCATTTTTTATTGCCTCCTTTGACTGGAAGTAATCCTTTTCTAATCATAATATAAATTCAGCAACCAACTTATTTATGGATGCCCTACATACTGCTATTTTACGATTTGTTCCTAAGACCAACTTTGTAATGTTAAGATTTCCATCTTGAGCCTCTAATGACCTTAAAAGCCTTATTCGTTGTAAACATAAATTACATGCTTTATATTTTAAAATCTTCATCAGACATCCTCGATTACAGAGCCTTTTCCTTTATTCGTGCAAAATGTAAGTTTGTTTCTAAACAATGTTACAGAGCTTTTGTCAAACGAATAGAAAATTATCTTGTAAAAGAACTAAACAAATTCTGCGATTTTATTCGAAAAAATCGCGCTACAAATGATCTTCCTAAATTCTTATTATTAAGCGGTATATGTAGTTTTTCTGAACAGGAGACTGTTAACTTACTCGCGTCACACTTTAGTTCTGTATACTCTAAGTCTTCTATTGACGTCAACTTTCTTACCTTGGATATTCCTTGTTTTGATCATCTACCAAACAATTGTAGTTTTACTCAGCATGACGTGTTTCTTAAATTATCCTCCCTTCGCAATGTTTCGTCTATTAGCCCCGATGGCATCTCTGGTGATTTCTTATTCAACCTCAGTCATGTTATCTCTTTTCCACTCTGAACTCTCTTCTAAGAATCTCTGAATTGTGGAGTATTTCCTGATGTCAAGAAAATTAGTTCTCTAACCCCTATTCTTAAATCTGGGAACCCCTTCCAGGTAGTTAATTATAGACCTATTGAAATTCTAAATCATATTTCTAAAATTGTTGAAGCTTTTGTCTTGAATAGTATCCAACTATCAGTGAATAATTTCTGCTCATCAATATTTTAATTTCTGTAATTATTTATTCAATGCTTTTGATGTTGGTGCTCAAGTTGATGTGATTTATACAGATTTTTCAAAGGCATTTGATTTTGTAATTTATCAAGTTCTTGTTGCATTACTACAGTCTTCCAGATTTGGTGACCCCCTTTTATCATGGTTTGAATCGTTTTTAGTACATAGACCTCGGTGGGTAAAATTATTTAGTGAAAAATCAGATATATTTATGGCTACGTTGGGTGTACCTCAAGGAGGACATTTATCACCTATGCTTTTTCCCTATTTGTTAATAATGCCAAGTTTACTATGTTTCGCAGATGACATGAAATTATTTATAAAAATTAACTCTTTAGATGACTGCTTACTGCTCCAAAGTGATCTTGACAGATTTGTCAAATGGGTTTGACATTTAATATTGGTAAATTTCGTTCCATGTCTTTTACCAGAGGTCGGTCTCCATAGTGTTCATTTACACTATGAATGAAGTTGAACTTCTCTCAGTTGACTGTGACTGTATACATGACTTAGGCTTCATTTTCGTGCCTTCTCTCTCTCCATGTACTCATATTGATAGGATTACATGCAAAGTTTTTAAACTATTAGGATTCATTAGGATAATTGCAAGTAAATTTAGGGTTAAAACTTCCCTTAAATCTCTTTATTGTGCACTTGTTAGGCCTATTTTTGAATATGGTTCAGTGATTTGGGATCTCCATTGTGCTGATGCTTGTCGTCAACTTGAACACGTTCAAAGAAAATGCTTAAACTTTGCTAGTTACACTTTAAAAATTCCCTGTTCTCCTCATGATTAATCCCCCGTTTTTACTAAACATAAATTATCCTCTTTGGCTGACCGCCATTACAATCATAACCTTCCTCACGAATTTCATTTCTTGTTCTATTGATTCTCATTTTATCCTCTAACTAGTTAATTTTAATGTCCTCTTACATTTCACTCGTCAAAAAAATCCTTTCCATATTCCTTTCTGCTCAACTAATTATATTTCAAATGAACCTATTAACCGAATTATGTACTTAGCCAATAAGGACCCCTCCTTCTTTAATATATAGTTTTAAATTGTTAAGTGTACATTTATTCAAGTTTTCTATTTGTTGTTCTCATTGATATTATCTCATATTATTATCTTTTTGTCATCATATGTACTTTACTTTGGGTGCAAGCCCGTTTTATATATATAAAATAAAATAAAATTATATTAAATAAATTATGTGATTTTTACAAAAAACATAAAAAAAATGAGTAATTTTTATGTGATTTTCAAAACATTCTTTAATAGGGCATGACGTTTAAAAAATAAAAATAAATTTTATATATTTAATATTATAATATCATGATACTTTTATATAAGTAATGCCTATATATTTTTCTCTATTTTGAATATTAATATAAGAAAACTACCGTAACACGAAATAAAAATATTTTACTTTAATTAAGACCTTTGCAAACATGTCAGTTGTAAAGGGTTATGCATAGAAAATTTTATCAACTTTTCAAAAAAAATTAATACCTAGCTGTCAATTGGAAAATATTTAAATAAATTTAAATAGTAACTTTAAAATTGTCCTACATTATTAATATTGTCGCATAATAATAAATAATTACTGAAAATATGTCTGTATAGAATGAAAAACCTGACAAAATTTAGGGTACTTTCAATATTCTGATTTTAATTCTGAAATTGTATTAAGATTCTGTATGTTCCTTATTAAAGAATGCTTGAAAATATTTTTTCATATTATGTTTTATTTTTATCTGACAAGGGTTTGAAAATGAGTAAATTTTTAAAATTAAATCCCCGTTCTTTTAAATTTTTAGTCAAAAATATAAAAATTCTGTAGTAAAGAATCTACAGAATCTTAATATATTTTGAGATTTAAAATTGAAAAATTCTATGTAGCCTTAATTTTGTCAGACTTTTAGGTATAAATCAATGAAATAATACATCGCTTATAACCGATATAAATCGATATATTGTATTATGGTATATTTACTTATAGTAATTTTCATTTAAAAAAATATATATATTAGTGATTTGGCCTGATATTATGTCATTTCAGATCAAAACCATTACGGACACCGTCCAATTTATTCGTACTGAATTTGACGTTGTGCGATTTTTCTATGGTATTAGTATTGCCAATTCTTATATACGATTCAATCGATCATAAATATCCGGGACATTTACAATGTCAAATATTCGCATTGTGCGGATCTATCAGTGGAATCGGGGCAGGAGCCACGAACGCCGCAATCGCTTACGACAGATATAGGTACTATTGAAATTAATTATGCTTAATAGCCTATATGTGAAACCTAAATCTGAATCCATCTTTTTATACCATTTTATTCAGTATTGAAATTGAAAAATTAAAAGATGGACACAAAGATATAATATAATTTTGCGTTCATGAAAACTCAAAAACACATCTTATCTTAACCATTGGAGGTGTGTCTCTAAAACCCTCCTGCTCAAATGATTTATTATACATTTTACCAATTTTCAGGTTATAAATTATAGGTTTTATAGTCAGATGAGAAACATGTAAATTCCATGGAAACTAAAATTTTACATGTAAAAAGTATTGTAAACTTCACTAATGTATATTTTACGACTTGTATGTGCAGTTTAATTTAGAGCGAAAAATCATAATAGTGGAATTAACATTTCATTTTTTAAGTAAAAAAAAATAATCTGTAGAATTTATATTTTATTGTTTATAATTTATCCCTTTCTATTAATCAACCAAAATTTAAAAATAAAATATTTGATAAAAAATTAAAACATTTAAAATATACTTGTATATTATTATTATTATTATTATGCCAGTTTGCATACAATTTATATTCATATTTACTTTGGATTTTTTTGAAAAATATTTCACATACTATGTTCTATTATCGGGTGAATTAGGCAAATCTAAGATTATTCCATTCTTTTTTCCAAATGCGTAATGAGAATTTCACAGTCTCAGTGGTAATGTTTACTCGCATCTCGAAAAAATATTTTTAATATAATTATATATAATTAATTTTATTTACTGGGCAAGCTTTTAATAACAAATTAGTTATTAGGTAGGCACTAAAATTAAAAAAAATTTATCGAGTAAAAAAAAATAGGTTATAAACTTTTACTTTTTTTAAAGGTAATTTCTAAAACTGTCTAATTATATTTATTTTTATTTTTAATTGTGATTATAATCTACAAAAATAGTTTTTCTAAAAAAGTTGCACCCTGCACGATCAGGGCTCTTAGCTTCCCAAAATACATCACTACCTCTCCCTTATATGATATCTCAATATCGAATATTTTAATCATTAAGCATACATTTTTGAGATTAAAATATAAAATGTGTACATGATATTAATTAATATACTGCTAAATATTACTGTTAAATAATTATTATGCATTTTCTTATAGTGTTCTACTTATAAATAAATATTATTTTAAATTTAGAGGATATTATATATTAAAGTACTTAAAGAAGTGGTAATCTATTTCTTGTGTCCCTCACAAACTAAGCGCTAAGCTTGATGGAATTTAAAGACAGCCATTTTAAGGGGAATTTTTACTTTAAAATCTCATCAATAATCTAACAATGAATTGTGAAAATATTGCTAAAATATTACTTAAAAAGCCGGGGGAGCATCTCGCACGTCTGGTAGGATATACCTAGTTTATAGGTAGAGTTTCAATCGGACCTTCAGTCTTCGGACAGTATAATGTATTATTATTATTTTAGATTTGAAAGCAATGATAAATCATTGCATTCGATAAACCCGATTCTAAATGGTATATTTATTTATTGTTTTTGGGAAAATTTAAAAATGACCTATTTAAAAAATAAATTACAAAATTAATTTACTATCAAAAAAGTTATTTTTAAAATGTATTTTAAATATATTATACCCGTTGTCAAATCTTCGACAGGGATTTTAATTTATATTTACCTTTTAATGAATTCTGAAAATTTGTATTAATATCAATATTATATTTATATATTTTATTTCATTGTCATTTTTGACGTTGAATAAAAATTGAAACCCACTTGTTTACTTCTTCCTTAAGAAATAAGTAATTACACCGTATAAGTACCTATATAAATACCATATAAATTTGCATAAGTACGTATACAGTGTAGTAAGTTATATATTGTAGGTATATGAAATTAGGCTAACTACTAGAAATATCGAAAAATGTTATGCTCATTGTTCAAAGCATCCACTAAAACCAAATTTGCTATCGGTACTATATTAACATATTAACTCTAAAACACGTACCTACTCGATTCTTTCTGGTCAAAGAGTTGCTCACAGAGAAATAATAATAATAATAAGAAAAATAAACATCGTTGTAAAATCAATAGCTTCCTCGCTCCGCTCAGAATCTAAAAAAATGCTCCAATATCGTATGGAGAAAGTGTTGAGTATGCAAAATAGTAGTGTGTTATCGAATAAGGTATATACATACATATGTAAGTATTTAACTAATGCATATTATTAAAGAAAACAATTTTAAAAACAAGAGCTCTTACCGTATACAAATATTACAGATTGAATATAAAAATGTTAAAAAAGCTTTCTTGACTAATTTCGAAATAATATGATGGAACACAGTAGAAATGACGTTTTTGAATTTCAAGTGCTCATAATTATTGTACTCGTAATATAAAGTTCTAGACATACAACCTATGTGGAATTTAAACCCAGATATCCTTATAATTTAATTCAAATGCCAGTTTTCGGGTTTTTTAAAAAAATGTATTGATTGAATTTTTTGATTTGCTACCTTTGTTCCAATTAAGGCCACGAAGATCCTTCTTATTTTTTTTAAAAGTACTTTCTGACAGCGATCGATCCATATTAATCAATTTTTATTGTTAATTATTTATTTTTTAGTACCATAGCAAAGCCATTTGAGGGTCGTATGACTTACGGTAAAGCGATATTTTTGATAATATGTATATGGATTTATGTATTTCCATGGTGCTATCTTCCTCTATCTGAACAATGGAATCGATTCGTACCAGGTTAGTAGATAATGTTAAAAGAAAAAACACTTTTTAAATAGTTATATTTTACGATTTAGAATTTTAATTTTACTATTTGTACAATATGTATTATATTTGTATTATTCTAGTACATTTTTAGTAATAAAATTTGCTTAATTTATATTTATATAAATAATATAAATATTTACTAGGTATACTAGTAATATGTGGTAATGGAAAATAATGGCTTTTAATAATTGTTATTAAATTAAATGTAAGACTCACAATATTATTAATTTTTTTAGAGGGGTTTTTAACAAGTTGTTCTTTTGACTACTTAACAAAAACCGAAGAAACCAAAATATTCGTCGGGGTTATGTTTATCATTTGTTACGTGATACCTATGTCGTTTATAATATATTTTTATTCACAAATTGTCTATCACGTGTTCAACCATGAAAAAGCTCTTCGTGATCAGGTATATTTTTTACTATAAATTGTATTTTATTATAATGTATACATCTTGCATAATAGACTAAATAGTATTCCCTTCTTGATCTTATTCTCACAAATTCTCAGTATCTCTCTGTACCTATTTCCCATGAATCTGTTGTTTCTCCCGATACTTACCACCCTCTCCTGTCTATTTCGATTGATCATATCATACTTCACTACCGTCCTACTTTATTATTGTCTTTCTATGATTTTCTTAGTGCCAACTATAAATCTATAAATAACTTTTTCAACTCATTTAATTGGGAACTTACTTTTTCTTCTTATGATACAGATGAGGCCATGGCTGTGCTTCTTGATGCAATTTACTACTCTATTCTCTCTTTTGTCTCACGAGTCACTTCTCGTTCTTCTGATTTTCCTGCTTGGTTTCTCGATCTTAAGAACCTAATTCTAAATAAAAATCATTCTCACTCTAAATATAAATCCACCAACTCTTTATCTGATTATAAACGCTTTTCTCTCCTCCGTGCCAAATGCAAATTCTTTTCTAAAAAATTCTATCGAGAATTTATCTCCTCCACCGAATCCAATCTTTTTTTAAACCCTCGTTCTTTTTGATCTTTTGTACGTAGGCATCGTTTCTCTTCTCCCATCCCTTTTCAAGTCACTTACAACGATGTAACGAGCTCCAATCCTACTGATACGGTTAACCTATTCTCTCAGTATTTCTCCTCTGTTTATTCCTTCCTTTGTCTTCTTCTTCTTCTTTTCCACCCATTAATGCCTTTTCTCCCTAGTCATGTACAAATATCCGTTAACGATGTCTCCAATATCTTTACCTCTTTTCGTAACCTTAAATCAGTTTGACCTAATAATATTCAAGGTCATTTCTTTTTAAAACTGTTTGATTTCTCTTGTTTTTCAAAAATCCCTACAAACAGGAGTTTTCTCCTCTGCCCTCAAACTTAGCTTGATTACTCCTATTCTTAAATCAGGTAACCCAAGATGACCCACGTTATAAACTACAGTTCTATTTTAATATTCCCTCACATATCTAAAATATTCGAAACCTTAGTTTTTAATTTAATCCATCCACCTCTTAACAATCTTCTTGTCAATGAACAACATGGGTTCCGGCCTTTTTGCTCAACGACTACATGTAATCTTGTTTCCACTACCTATATTTACTTTCTTATATGAAGTGCCAACACGTTCATCTTACAGCAACGATGATGACTTCTACTTTATCTTTTCAATACTTAATAGATTCTTGGATGCGACTTGTCTTTTTATAGATATGGGTTTCCTAATTTTCCATAGCTATTACTTCTTTTCACATGATAAATATATATATATATATATAATTTAATCGTACTTTATATCAAATGCTTTAATTGCACCAAATAATTTAGTAAATTAATCATAGTACTTGAGGTCACTGTTAAAATTTTATTGAAATTTACTCATTGTTATTTAATCTCAATTTATTATATTATCTTAAAAACTGACGTTTGGTGTCAATAAATTAATAAATAAATATTAGGTACCGTATAAATATAAATGAAAAGCTATTAGAACAAGTTTTTGGTTTGAAATTCATGATTGAATATAGAAAGTAAAACTAAAATTTAAGTTTGGAAACTGTACAACAGAGACTGGAACCGAACTGAAATTAACAGGTTCCAGAATTAGAACCCTAAAATAAAAGTAGAAACGGAACCGGTACCACATCCTTTTTTTCTTGAACTGAAACTATTATAAAATGGGTTATTTTGGTTTCAAGTATCTGATTTATTGATATTTATAAATAGTGTCGTATACGTCAATGTAGATTTTGACGTATGCGGCAACACAAATTAATAAAACAAAACTTAATACAATACACTTTAATTCAATAGCAAACGTATATCATTATAAAACATAAATATTACATCTCGCCTTTTCGGAGGTCTCTTGCGAGTAACTAACTATTACATACATAATACATCAGCATAAATCCAACAACCCCCTTCAATTAATAATAAAAAAAAAAACATACAAAACGACATGAAATAAAGGACAGGGATTTAGACTGTTAACGTCAGTATGGTTCTGACCCATCATATTCCCTTTATCAGAAAATATCAGCATATTTCAGATTCTCTACCTCCTCCCTAGGTGCTTACGTAATACTTGAACATCCCTTTACTTATAATAGAACTATTCCAGTAACTGATGATTCTTTATTTCTTGATTTATAGGCCAAAAAGATGAACGTCGAATCGTTACGAAGCAATCATGACGCCAATGCTCAGTCTGCAGAAGTAAGAATTGCAAAAGCCGCCATTACAATATGTTGTCTATTTATAATTGCTTGGACACCGTACGCAGTGGTGTCCATAATTGGTGCTTTTGGCGATCAGTAAGGGTTTTAAACTATCAAACAATTTTTTAAATAAAAATACTATCTCGATATTGTATACGAGAAAGTAAAAACTATTAAACTAAAAACACTCAAACGAAATATTTTTCGACAATAACTTCAAAATATATTTTTAAGATCATTACTAACACCTGTCGTGACAATGTTACCAGCGGTTTTTGCAAAAACTGTGGCGTGTTTAGATCCTTATGTATACGCAATAAGTCATCCTAAATACAGGTAATTCGAAAAAAATACTATAGTCATAGTAAAATATTTTAAATGGTTATTTCTTTGTGTAATGTTTTTAAACATTTTATAATATTTAATTTTGAATACCTATAGAATTGTTGATATTGTTCCGATATAAACTAAAATATAATTTAAATTTCCCACAAATATAAAGTAAAGTCAATATTATTAAATTAATGGGTGTACACTGTACATAATTTAAAATACATTTCTTACAATTGTGTATTATTATTCAAGACAATTAATTATAATTTATAATTTTAGATATATTTAGAATACTTGGTAATATTTTTTAAAATAACGTTATTCGTATTAATTTGACATATAGATTAGAACTATCAAAACGCATCCCATGCCTGGGTATCACTGAGAAACCTCCGGCATCATCGGCTGACACGCAATCAACAACTACTACTGCTTAATACATATTATTATATTAGTAAATATACATTTCGATCAATATAACATTAATACATTTAGATTTTATTCGAAAAAATAATTTGAATATGAAAACATATTTTAAGGTAAAAGGAAAGATTTATATGATTATTATATATTATATATGTACGTATAACAAATTTATTTGAAAATGAGTTGCCTATATAGTATAATTATCATTTTTCATTGTATTCTATTTTAATGTTAACTTATAAAATCCAAAATTTATACTGTATATCTTATGTGTGATTTAAAATTTTCTTTAAAATAATAATTATAAAAAACAAAAACATATATATTATATTTATTATAAAATTATTTAATTTTTGATTGTGATTTTTATTGATTCTCTGATATTTAACATGTAGGAGATTTGAATAATTTCATAAACAATAACAATCTTCAATGAATAATATTAATATTGCAATAACTCTTATGTTATTAACAATTTCGAAATGTCTTTAATTATTCGTATTTTTAGGGATATATTAGATTCTGAGTGTAGCTCTTTTTTTATTTTTTATTTTTTTTTTGTGAGCAACTTTTCGACCAAAAATAGTCGAGTTTTGGAATGCGTTTGCTAGCAATAGAAAATTGGTTCTAAATAATACTTTTAAGAGGTAATTTTTTGATTTTTTTTTTTTTTAGTAGTTCCGTTTTTGTAAAAATGCAGGGAGAATAACAATATACTTATACAGTGTATACCAGTGGTGGATCTAGAGATCATCTAAGGGCTGGTACACATGAACGATATTTTATCGTACGATTTATTTATCGTATGAAAATATTATCGTAGGATATTTGAAATAATATAGATATAAATAAAGCTGTTCACATGATCATGATAAATTATCATACGATAGGATTATCATACAACATCTCGAAAAGTGTCGAACATACTTTAACTTATCATACGATAATTTTCGTATTGTCAAAATGTATGAAAACAAATTGATAATCACACACGAACGATAATTATCGTACGATAAACCGAAAAATAATTTTAGTACCATGTAGATGACATTTCCGTCAGAGCGAATTCACCGTTGGTAAAAATCAATGCTGAGGATGTAAATATTGATATCGATATACTGATTAGTGAAGTCGAAACAAGACTCTTACTTTGGGACAAGAGTCTGGATAATTATGCAGATTGAAATTTAGAAAGAGCGGCATTCGGGTTTTTAGTTTATTTTTATTTTTCTTCACTAGAAGTTTATAACTCACGTATAGAGTTACAATGTTATCCATTGCAGAATATTATTAAAAGTACTATATAGTACCTATTAAAAAATTAAAAAGACTCACTATATATATTTATTATTACTGTATTTACAGACGTGTATCACGTGCAGATATACAGTATATTTTGTCAAGTATAGTATAGTAGTAGTATGTATCTTATATCGTATAATATTTTATCGTCCGATATAATATCGGTCATCTAATACTATCGTACGATAATATTTTCATACCATAAATAAATCATACGGTAAAATAACGTTCGTGTGTACCGGCCCTAAGGAGAAGGGGCAAATTAAAAATATTTAAATTAAGTACTTTAAAAGAGTAACAGTATTAACGTTTACTTATATTTTTTCAGCTACATACCAAGACTATATATATTAAACTAATATAATAGATATACTTATAGGTGTCATTTGAATTGTGATATAACAACACACCTAATTGTAGGCTATGTTTTAGTTTACCAATAATTAATTATAGTTTAATATATCAGATAACATATTATATATTATAAAAGTCCAAATAACATATTATTACTATACTCTGGGCGTGAGTGACATAGCAGGCAGATGGTAGCTGTTTTGTAAGGTTTTAAAATAGAGTTTTCTAAGTGGGGGATTTTGTGAGCTGGAGCGTTTCTAGAATTTTTTTTTTTTTCAGTACTAAACTGACAAATATAAACGGACAAATATTTTATGATTAATTACTTGAATCATATAGGGGGCACTCAATTAAAGACTATAAGTAAAGATAAGAACTTCGAAGAGAAAATACGACGATGGTGGTTCAGTATAGACTGACCCCAAACCCCGTGCACCTACGGTCCTATTTCGTGTTTTCATCTGATCGAACCGGGAAAACGGGACGTAAAATGGTCGTAGAATAAACGGACAATATTGACGACGATCTTGGAGGAGAAACCTTTCTTAACGTTTATTATAATTGGGGATTAAGAACAATATTACCATCTTTAGCTAAAAAACGTCATTTTTGTATTTTTCCATATGGTGAAATTTTATAAATGCAATAATATAAAAAAAGCATCCCTTCTTCAAATTCACCATTGGTGTATACTGTATACATACTTATACAGTGTAACTACCTAATATATATATACACATACACATACACACATATACATACATACATACATACATACATACATACATACATACATACATACATACATACAAACATACATACATACATACATA
>JAIPRL010002364.1:0-52296 GCA_025469235.1 Pemphigus obesinymphae | reverse complement strand
AAATATATTATATACATACTATAGGTATATATACGTTCTTATATATATATATATATATATATATATATATATATATTGTATATAAATTAAATAATAAATTAGTACAATATGTTAATGTAAATTTTCAGCTATATTCAATGATACATCATTAGTATATCCGGAAATTAATACTGATTTTATTCGTGTATTGCCCAATGTTTTAATGTACAAACACACAACATTGCCGGAACATTTGAACGAAACCGGCCATCAGATCATGAATAAGTATTTCCCATCTGGAAAGATAGACGACCACACGCATTCAAATGCAGTTGATGTATATTATATAATATATTATCAATATTTAATTTTTAAAAATTAATTTAATCACATTTTTATTTACAATTAGATGATTGGAGAAGGCACATTTATTACGAGCACAATGGATATGGCCATGAAACTATCTTCACCGTCTTATTATTATCTTTTCGATTATCAAAATGAGTTTACATTTAATAAAATATATGGAATGTGTGGAAAGTCTCTAGGAGTGAGTCATGGTGACGAAATGATTAGCTTGTTTCCATTTAAGGCTTTATTTCCCCAAGGGTTAAATGAAAAAGATGTTGAAATGTCTAAAGTGATGGTTGATATTTGGGTCAAATTCGCTTCGTCGAAGTGAGTAATAATAACCAATAGGTATTTTAATTTTATCTAAAAAAAATAATTGAATTACTATTCAATTATTTTTTTATAATACCTACTAGATTTATGCCAGGAAAGTCAACGATGGAATCAGTTTTTCATTCAAAGAAATTAGTTAAGAAACATTGGAGAATTATTGAAATGGTTTTCATAGATCCAAAAAAAGCTTAAGCGATAGGACGCTGAGAGAGGTATTGACGTATTGTGAGTTTTAATGGCGTATGTGCAGGTAATGCATAGTAATATGTATGACGACGAAGCGAGAACGAGTATACCGTACAGAGAATATGTGACGAAACTGGGATACTGAGCTTGAAGAAGAATGGATTTAAAATAGCTAGATCTAAAATCGTGATAGGTTTGAAATAAGAGAGAAATAAATGGAGTTATCGGTGTAGTTAAACTTGGAGGTCTGATGAAGAAACTAGTTGAGAAGTTCAGGTATTTACGTCCAATTAGGGAAGAGAATGAAGGAATATGATACGATGTAGAATAAAAAAAGGAGTGATTGGGTAATGTGGATAAAGATAACAGGCATTTAGGGCGAAATAAATGTTTTTGTAAAAGTGTAATACAATTGACGATGTTACGTTGAAGAACTGAGTATTATGCATTGTTTTTTTGAATAAAAGAAATGAAAATAAAATAGAAGTAGCGGAAATGAGAATGTTCAGATGAATTTATCACGAATAACGTATACAAATAAAGTAATCATTTGGAGGTAGTTAGGCCACTTTGAAAAAAGGAAAGAAAACGAAATAGATAAAAAAATAAACGAGATAAAATAAAAATAAAAAGTAATTTGTGATTAGTTAGGGAGATATGGTGGCGTATGGTATATATTATGAAGAAATGGAGTTATACGGATATACAGAGAAAAAAATTGAGTGTAGCTGATCCAAATCGTGCAACGGAGGATAATAGTTTACAGTATCAAACTTAAAAAGGAAACTGCAGATTAACTGATAATTGAATAAAAATCACGTGTTTTAGTGAACCTACAATTGATGGAACGGACAGCGGACCAGCGTGGCCAGCATTTACTTCCGTCGAAGAATCATCGTTACTGCTCATCGATTCAGTTGAACCGAAAATCGTAAAAAATCCATTCGGAAAAATTTATACATTTTGGAGCGATTTGCCTATCCTCTCTCGGTATAATCAACCGACGGCTTTAAAGAAATCAAACGGAAAAATCGAATTGTAATTGTTAATTACGTTAATGTTAAATTATAATTGTTTTTAGATGATAACTAGATGATAAATGTGAATATATACCTATTTTTTAAACAGTCGTACCTATAAATATATAATGTGAAAACTTTTACCTACATAATTATGTTCCATTGTTTAACGTGTGGACTTTATAATAATTATTGTAACGATATATTGAACGGTGTTTTATTTTTTATAATAATAAAGTATAACAGTTAAATTTCAGGTATTATTATTCATTGGTCGTTCGTGTTCTTAATATTGGTATCTATAGGTATACATATCTTACGATTCGTAAGTATTTTGTACACTTAAATATGAAATCCGAATACATAATGTATTCTACACGTAATATTATTAATTGTATCTGTATGTAGTATACCTACGTGATATGACAGCACCGAGACGAATCGCGTGTCGTACATTATAACATAGGTAGAGGTATAGGTGCGCAGAGCTTATCGTGACCGTGACACGCAAACTGGTCTATAGCGTTTACGTCACGTTGTTTTAACTATTTTATTTTGAATTTAATTATACAGAGAATCGACTACGAAGTTTTTATTTTTTATATATTACAAGTAAGTACAAAAATGTTATATTATATAGAAAACTGTAAATAAATACCCGAAAATGAATGCAGTGTAGAATGACTATGCGATATTAATAACGTACCTATGATTAAGAGGACGTCACATACAGGTTTAGTAAGGAGTTTTGTATAAATAATTAAAAAAATAAAAATAAAAATATAAGTTTAAAAATGTTCAAGTACATTTTCAAAGTAATTTCAAAACGGTCTATATAGACAGGAAAGTTTCGATAACAATATTTTATCGATGTGTTATCACGATATTTGTTAACAAAACGGTTTTACGACAAAAATGATTTCTTGGGTTGAAGTTGTAATTTTATTAAGAAACTATATTTTTTTTTAAATACAAAAGGAAATTGATCTTTGTTCGATCTTTGTATATGTTTCGATAGCATAAATATATGTTATGTCATACCATTTATATACGATGGTGGAATACAGATAAATTTCAAATAAAATAAAACCCAAATCCACAAAAAATTTTACTTTTTATTATAAGCAAATACAGTATTTCGGCAACAACGTTGCCATCTTCAGTGCAAAACACAGACTATATATATAGTATACTGTATTTGCTTATAATAAAAAGTAACATTTTTTGTGGATTTGGGTTTTATTTTATTTGAAATAAATTATCCACAAGTACTCAAATATTAATACAGATAAATTTGTCTACTCACTACTGTATTGTGTAAATATTCAGTTTATTTTGTAGAACTAGTACCAACAATATATTTTTTTTGCAAAACAATATTTTTTCGTTAAAATAATGCATAATTATGTGTGACAAAAAATTATTTAAACTCGTTAAGTTTAAAATATTATACCCTTAATTGAGTTTAAAAAAAAGTATATTTTTACATATCCTATTAAATAATAAATCGAATCTTTCAAAATTGTTCAGCAGAACGTAATAACTGTTAGATTTGGAGCTGTACGAAGAATCCATTTGTTTTACAAATTTTTTTTTTTCTGAAACAACTTTTTAAATCATTTAAATGGTAAATACATTGATTGGAATGGAATCTCAAATATTTGTTAACATTTTTAATAGGTACAAAAATATATTTTAATTATTATTAACATTTTAATTTTTTTTTTAATCTTGAGTAAAATACGTAATTTGTGAAATTTTTAGAACTAATATTTTTGGATTTATGAGGAAATAATCATTATTTTAATCCGTATTTTTTGCCATTTTTTGATAGTTTTTTCTGATATGATTTAAAAAATTAACAAATTACCACTTCAATGTACTTTCTGATGATATGTTGTGCCAAAAAAATGGCACGAATGATAAAATTAAATTATGATGTCAAGTATTCTGGTTGATAATTACTCACAGAAAAATATAAAATAAATAAACATCATCATAAAACGAAAAAATATTTTACACCACTCATAGAATCTAAAGTGTATAGTCGTTTATGTATATTGGTTTTTAGGGCATTATTATTACTATTTCCAGTTATGATTATTTAAAAATTCTATCTATAATAATTAATTATAGGTATTTAAGTTTTTAAATTCAATATTTTCTAGTTCTATGGGAGGATCCAGTACCCTGGACTCCTCTGTAAGTACGCCACTCACTGTTTGTAATTTATTATATATGATTACATTTTTAGATCGATGTGGCATGCCTGGAATGCATTGTTCTACCAGTTTTTTATTGACATAGAAAATGAATAAAACATTTTATTTACATAGGATTTTAATATAATATACGAATATTAGTTGTTTGTACTTTGTACACATAATAAGTGTATATTTCAGTATTACAATATATTATATAACACATATGTACAAGTACAACACAACTAACAATATGACGTGTTGATGATAATAATTATAATTAAATATATTTTAAAAGTAATTAAAAAAATAAACCTTATATATATATATATATATATTTTATAGGTATACATTATACATTTATACTTTGAAGATATGTTTTATGTTATATCATTTCCTTGTTTGGATATAACAATATTTCTTTAGTTTATTCAACATTTGACATCATACTATATAAAAAGAAGCATAGTATGATATATATTCGTGTATGAATATAATTATCTGGGGTTTATAAATTATTTTATACTTATAACCAAGAACTGGAACCTAACCGAAAAGAATCGATTCTAGAACCGGAACCAGGAATTGGAACTTTTTGATTTAATGGTACTGGTTCCGGTTCCGGTTTTTAGAAAAGAAATTTAACGGTTCTGATTCGGTACCGGTTATTTTTAAAAAAATATGTGGTTCCGGTTTCTCATAAATTACGGTTTTATTTGTTTAAGGAAGTATTTAAACATTTTTATTTTATTTCACGTAATTTTACATTTTTCCTCGGGCATCGAAATTCCTAGTTCTACCTCTGGTTCTATAGTACCTACCAAAAAATAGGTACGGGTTGAAAACATTGGCCGCTACCAAACGGTAGGTATAGGTATGAGTTTGTCTGAAAATTCAATACTATATTAATGATAGTTGTGAACTATATAAAAACATGAATACTCATACTAAGAAAATACCGATTGTTATACATTAGAATTATCATAATAATAGATTGAATTACAAATTACAATAAAATCGCAAGATGAGTAGCTATTATATGGATAATTTTCTATATAAAAATTATATTTTGGAACCGACAAGGAAGAAACTTTATTATTCATAGATTCCGGTTTGGTTCCGGTTCCCAAAATGTGTAACTGTTCTGGTTCTTTTCGGTTCGGTTCCGGTGCCTGACCGGAACCGTTAAAAATGTTGGGAACCGGAACCTTAATTTTTTTTGTTGAATAAAGAACTGAAACCGAACTGGCACCTATGAATAATAAAGGTTCTTTCTTATCGGTTCCAAAATATAATTTTCACATAGATTTATATAATAGCTACTCAACTTCGCGATTGGATTTTATTGTAATTTGTAATTCAATCTATTATTATAGTAAATTATTATTAATAATTCTATATTAATATAATATTGAACTTTGAGACAAACGCATACCTACCGTTTGGCATCGGTAAATATTTTCAGTTTTCAGCCTGTACCTATGTCCGTCAAGTTGGCACCGGCACATTATGCTAGAACCTTAAAAATAGTATTAAAAATTGCTAGGAATTTGCTGGATTTTGCTAGGTCGTTTTTGGAATTTGCTACGCCTTGATTTTTCCGGATATCCAAAATAAAGAAAATGGACTGGCACCGGCACATTGTCCAAACGACTCTCATATTATTTTGATTTAGTAGAATATCTTTACATTTTTACATTCTGTACCTACCTACCTACTCATTGGTAGGTAGTAGAATCAATGATAGTAGGTAGGTACTACAGAACAGAACATAATATTTTATTATTAATAATAATGTTTTCCAATCTTTTATCGTTTTATTACAGGCGGCATTATCCGGGTCGTAGATATATTATTAATATATTAGTGTGTTATTATTGTCAACAGCATACTTACTTATTGAATTTAATTTATCAAGAAAATTGTCCAGTATATTATTAATTTAGACGATATTGAGATGTAATCAGATTCATCGGATTCAGTCACGGTGACGTAATGATTAGCTTGTTTCCATTTAAGGCCTATTTCTCCAAGGATTAAACAAAAAAAAAATGCTGTAATGTCTAAAGTAATGATTGATATATTTAATAATATTTTATGCATGAGGCGAATTGTAACGTAATAGCCGTTTTTAAATACTAGATGATAAATTTGGATATATATTTTTTAATAATTAGTCGTGCCTATGATATTAGGTGAACAAGTTTCGAAAATTATGTTCCATTATTTTACGTGTGTGGTTTATAATAGTAATGATATTGAACGTTTTTTACATAAAATTTAATAGTAAAATTTCAGGTAGGTATATTATTGTGTTCGTGTTTTTAATTAGTACCTGTTTACATATTTTATGATACATAATTAGTTTGTACGCACTTGCGTAAAAAATCTGATACGAATCGCGTGGTATACATTATATTGAGGTGTATCAGTATAATAATATGTGAAGACCTTTCACTGAATAGTTTTTCGTGACCGTGACTCGCAAACTTGTCTACAGTATCTGTACGATAAGATGTTACAGAATGGAATATTGTTCGGTTATCGAATTTGACAATTTTCTGATAATTTTGTTTGCGTCGGAATTTTACCGATTAGGTAACTTAATACACACTTATTGCGTCGTACACCGTTATGTGTTAACGATACGCAACATTGCATACACTTGCGCTGTACAATATTTATGACACACACTATATGACACGACAGCAAGGGAATGGAGATGACTTAATATATGAACAGATAAGACAGATTATTTATACGATGATTACAAGGGAACATAAATCTAATGAATACTTAATGTTAACTTATAGGGTGGTTCTATAGTCGGTCCGTTTCCAAGGAACTTTTATTGTCTACATAAAAATATGCAATAAATATCTATTTAAAATGATTTTTTGAACATTAAAAAATTTCTTTCGCTGTTAAAAAATTGTGGCACTGACTGGTGCGATTTAAATTTTATGAAAGGTTCAAGATTGTTTGACATATTTTCTAGGTTTTAATCGAGGCGTATTTCGAAATTGGAATTTTGGCCTTAGATATACACGAGTATAAAACGTTTAAAATATGGACATTTTGTTTAATAATACCGAAGTGGAAAATTAATATTCCGAAAAACGCCTCGACTAAAACCTAGAAGAGATGGCAAACGATCTAATGCTTTGTACAGAAATAAAATCGGACCTGCCGAAGCCTCACAATTTTGTCACAGCGAAAGGTCTAAAAATGATATTTTTTTTACATAATAGGTACGAGTATAAAAATGTTACATTATATAGAAAACTGTAAATAAATACCAAAAAAATTCAGTTTTTTAATAAAAAAACATTGGTTTTACTTCTTTAAAATTTAATGGTTGATATAAGTTAAATTTATTATTTTTATTTAAAAAAATTTACTTTATTTTTATTGATACTAATATTTGTTAAGGTACAAGGTTTAAAGGTGTGTGTATGAAGAAATTTATTTTAAAATTGTCAATTTTAATTATGTTAAAATGAAAAATAGTATTACCTTAATTCAATTAAAAAAAAAATAAAATATATTTTTGTATTTCCTATTAGGTACTCATTATTGTTAAATCTTTAAAATTGTTCAATAGAGTGTAAAAAATGTTAGATTTTGACCGGTATGCGGAATCAATAGGTTTTACAAAGATTTTATTTTTAGGAAACAACTTTCCGGTTAATAATGAAAAAGTATTTTTATATTTATGTTTTTATAATAAAAAAAAATGAACAGGCTTATTTATAATCAATACTATAAATAATGATTGTCTAACACTATACATGGTTAAAATTATATTAAAACTATTTACTTGTTGACCATTTTTCAATAATCTTTATATCATTTTCGAGTACGATTTTTATGCATGTAAGTATAACAAACTTTATGAATATGAGTCATAATAAATAATAACGTTAGTTCTTGTATGTAATGGTTTTTTGTATATTAAGCAATTATTTCATTAGGTATCTACACATTATAATAAATTGCGTGATAATAATATACGTAATATAAATATTATTTATAAGTATAAAAAAAACTTTTACATAAACCACGTAACATTGAAACCCTCAAAAAAGTAAAAAAAAAAAGAAAAGAAAAGAGAGTATACGGCATGTAACGACCGTATACACCGTTACGTCATTTTTTTGTAGATATACGCAATATATAAAAACAGCAAAGAGAGTACATATACGTCCCAATACACCACTGACCATTTCCCGTGTAAATTGATGGTATTTGCATTGAAGGCTAACTCAATTGTACGTTTTAATTTTAAACGGTTTTGGGAAACGTTTTTATAGGCAAATTTATAGATGATCCTTAGAAAATACTTCAGGAGTATTAAAAATAGTTAAAAAAAAAAAAAAAGGTGCTCGAAGTCCCTCTACTGCGATTTTCTAAGGAACGCGAGGGAGCACTTTAACCAGTAATCCTGGAGTCCATCATAGACGGCATAAGCCCAGTGTCAAATTAATATAATTATTATAAAACAACAAAAATCACGATAATTTAATATTCAACACACGAATACATTATCTGATAACAAAAATACAGTCATTTCGAATTGTTTTTGTTATCCGTAGAATCTATTTTTAGATTAATTAATATGGGTATATGTTATGATTATTTAGTAATATTATTTGTGTTTTGCTTATGTTAGACATTGCGTATATTATAATACTTCTTAATATATGACGGTCGCGAGGTCCCTTAATATCAACATAAAATCATAACATTTTAATTTAGCATATGATAGTTTACTCAAATTTAATTGAAAGTTTAATTATTAGTTTAAATATATAGTCTAATCGTATAAAATGTTGTACAATTCCTATACCTAACTGTTATGTTAAAAACTGTGTGAAGATGTTTCTTAATTGAAATAATTAAAGAATACCATTAAAAATGCAAGAATAAAGTGGAGTAAGAATCCCCCACTTTCCAGTGCTTTGTATAATATTTCCTTCGGAACGCTATTTTTAAATTTCTTATTAAGATCCATTACCCAATTTTTTTCCAATTAAAGCACTGGTTTGGAATTGTGATCTGTATTCATACAATATAATATTCTAAGAATTTTTTTTGATGTTTATAGAATTTAACCAAGGTGAAACTAGGATTTTTAGGAAATTTTACAAAAAAATTGTTGCCTATGATATGAATACTAAACATGTATAGGTATCAACTAGTAAGAATTTTTTCAACTAATATTTGAAATCGGAATTAAAAAAGCATTTTTTAAATAATTAGTAATTTAAAATTTTTGAAATTTGAAATGACTATTGCAGATGTTTGGCGATGGAGCTATTATGTTCTGTGTCGTGGATATGGCCAAAAAAATTGTCATCGCCCGTGTATAGTTATATTTACAGCTATCAAAATGAGTTTTCACGTAATAAATTGTATAGTTTGTGCGAGAAGCCTTTTGGAGTCACTCATGCCGATGATTTAACCAGTCTTTTCACGATGACCCGTGTAAATCCGAATGGTATGAATGAAAAAGATCTTGAAGTCTCCAAACGAATGGTCAATATTTGGTATAAATTCGTTATTTCTGAGTAAGTAATGATCTAAAAAAAACTTCGTAAATAGCTATAATAATAAAAAAATTGAGGTTGTTTCAAATTTCGAACGGTGAAGAAGTAGATTTAATAAAGTTTTTATTTGTGTTTTATCGAATTTTTAAATAAAGTAGAAAAAATTATCAACATTTTACTACAGTTATACGTACCTAATATTTGGTTTAATAAAATATATATAATAATATACTGTTTGCTTTTAATTTTTAGTACTTTTATTTGAAATTTGATAATGTATTTTATAATGTAATTAGTACTTTTATTTGATAATGGTATTGTAAATGTAAATCCTTTTTATTAGCTTATTATTAAGCTAAATATTACCACGTATCATTTGACCCCTATTTTAAGATCAACATTTTGCACTGAACAACGTGATTTATGTTATTTTTGCTCCCAGTAATTATTTTTGAAGTTGAAGGGCAAAAACTTTAGTTTTAATTCTTTTGCTTATTTATTCTTTAAATAACAATAAATGTACTTTTTAGGATACCTACTATTGACGGAACAGATAGTGGAACTGCTTGGCTAAAATTCACTTCTAATGAAAAGTTCTATGTTTTAAACATTGATTCAGTGCAACCAAAACTCGTACAAACTATGTTTGATGAAAAATATAACTTTTGGAGTCAAATATATTACCGTTATCGTCGAAATCGAACTAATATGTATAAAAAATCTTCGAATTCAATTAAAACTGAACTATAATTGTAAAACTATCAATATAATTATTAATTAAAATTGATTTTGTTATCAATTATAAAAATAATGGGGATATTGGATGGAAATTATTTTATGACTAAAGACGTGATATAATATGCATATTCGTTACTTAATTTTGTGCTATATAATTAGATGAATTATGATTAAAAATATATTAAAATTTTTGTAAAATTTAATTTTATAAAATTAACGATTCATATAATTTAGAACGGGAATTTTTTTTTATTCTCCAATATATTATTACATATTTTGACCTATATATGTACATTTAATATACATTTGTATTAAACTTACATTAATTAAAAAAAAAAAATGTATTTTATTAAAAATCCAAGACTCAAGACTCAAGAGCCAATAACGTCGTTTAATAAAATACGCCATATAAAAATATTATTGTTGCTCATTGAGTGGTTCAAAGTAGACTGTATAATATTATTTTGCCACTTTACCAAATCGAAAAATATTCTGAATTTAAAACATATTATAATATTGATTTAGATGTTGTTAAAAAAAATATACATATAAATACACTGAAGTGTTATAAGTGTGGTTTACCTAGATTATAGATACTTCTATTTTATGGATTTGGAAAATGTTAATGCTGAATATTATATAAATCAAATAGGATTTATAGCGAAATATTTTTAAATTTTAATCTAATTTGAATGGCCTAAAACCATTTGAAATACTTGAAAATATTAACGTAGTTCGTAAGTTTACGTTTTATTTGAAATAAATGAGTAGCTTTAGAAATTCGTTCATAAATATTAATGAATGTGTGTTTATGAAGGCCGTTCTTTACAAAAACTGGTATTCTGTATGTCACGGTAAATATATAATAGTTTTTTTTATACGAATTTCTTTACATAAGTAAAGATATTAAATATCTGATATCCCTATTGTGTTCGTCTGTTCTTAAAATTCATTTTCGTAGTTACTAATAACAACAATTTCACAATTTTCATTCGTTAGGACTCGGATTTCGATGTATTTGCAAATTTTTTCTGGATCACTTGACACGATGCTTTTAAAAATACAAATGGGTTTCAAATACACACTATTCTAACAACCAATTTTTTTTTAGTCATATTTAGCTTTTTTCGAGGTTTTTCATGTTTTAGGGTATTTTTGTATATTTTGGGGCATTTTTTTAAGATAATTTTGAACGAATTTCTAGTAATATGATATAAAAAAAAAATTTACTCAAGATTAAAATATACAAATATATTTTTTAATTTTGTACTAACATCAGGTAATCTTGTTTTTATATAAAATGATTCCAAAATTTATCTTAATGCCATACCTGCTGTTAGTTGAAACATATAACATTCATCAATTTATTTTCTTATTGTAACATTATTTCGGCGAATGCTTTTTTTATAAAATTTTGTCGAGGCATTTTAAGATATTTTTTGAAATCTATATCAAAAATACATTTCATAAAGATAATATTTTAATATTTTTGGGGCATTAAAATTATTATTATATAATAAGTAATGGAGAATTAATAACAAATGGTACCTACAGGCTTTTACAAAAGTTTGGAATACGTTATTTAAACTTTTAAAATGTACAATGATAACTTATAAAACATATTGAACTACGTGCGTTTTAAACTTTTAAAACATTTTTCTATGAAATTTTGGTGCTAAAATTCCCTACGACATTAATTCGTTCCCAGGATTTGGTTTGCGTTTCATAGGAATAAACGTTAATAACATCAAGACAGGGCCTCGAGACGCTCGTTACTAACTTCACGGCCGGGCTCTGGACTTTGTAAACAAACTGTTATCATCTCTAAGAGTCGCTTTTATGAGGTTCTATGGTAAGATAGAGGTTGTGTCTTGAATTAGACTTGATTGCCTATTAAGAAGTGCTACCACTCTCAAAGAACACAAATTCTATATAAATATTTATAGTACAATACCTGTATACCTACATAAAAACGGTTATCTGATCCAAGTGCGGTTATCAATCTATAGTATGTGTACAATACGGTCTATAGTCAGGTGAATAGAAAATGGCCGCTGGAAAATGTGTTAGGAACTATTATTTTTCTGATAAGGAGGAATTCTCAAACTAAGACACGTTTAAAGTGCTAGCCGCACGGTCGGTGTACAACATTCACTGGCCTTCTACGCTTTCATTATTTTCTTTTTGAGTTCATTCTGGGTACAAATGGAACCTTTGACTATAGAAGTTTTATTTTAGGGGGGAGGGGGAGTCGTGAAACGTTATCACGATTATGGCGCGTATCATTAAAAACTATTTCATGTTACCCTGACCACAATAGTTCACCAGGAGCGTTCCCATCAGTGGCCCACTTTTCATTCACTCGACTATAGTGGAAAAGTACTATCATGGTCTTTTGTTACGGTTTGCCAACATAACTGTAGAGCTTCAAATGGCTTACAAAGTCAATATATGAAACGCCGCCTCATATATATAACTATATGATCCGTGCTTATTATCATTGTACGCAACGTACATGTTCACGTGTCGCACCTCTATTTTATATTACCAGAGAAGTATACAAATTAAAATACACAATATCCTATATTGTACTTGTATATATATGTATTCTTAATGTATGTTGCAATCGTTAAAACGGAATCATTCCTATATGATATATATTATATCCGTACACTTGTCAATCGCCACTATAAAATCTGGTGTAGGTATATATAAATTTAAAACATTTTATTATACTATTTATAAGTACTTTATAGCCAACATTTGGATAATAAAATGATAAACGAACGCGGTTTTATTTTAATTTTAACACAGTTTTTAAGTTCGGTTCGATTTTTCGAACTTCGATCCGTTCGTCCCATTTCTAAAATTAAAATTTTATTTATTTTTTTTTATTTAATTAGAGTTAAATTGACGTTTTTTGATTATATCTAATCAAATATTCAAATTAAACAAAAAATAATAATACCATTAAAATCCCTACAAAAATATCTAATATGATTTTACCCTATTCACCATTGTGGCGCTAAAAGACGATTGATGATGCCAGAAAAACGAAAATTAGTGTGACGCATTAATTTACAGTAGAATTTTGCAAGAAATTGTATGATAATATATATATGTGTATATACAGATCCGAAATTGAATAACAAAGTCATAAAAACATTAAAAATAACAAAATTAAATTACTTTTAACTTTTTTATTCGATTTCAGATCTGTGAACAATGTAATGACCCGTTTTTATTATGTTAACTTATTTATTATTGTTATTTACTTAAATTATATTATATAGTATAAACTAAAGTTCCTTTTTTTTCGTCACGGATTTATAGTTTTATTAAACACATAATAATTATTTATTTATTTATATAATCGAACCCAAATCCCGCATGCAATGATATAATTATTATAATTTATTAGCCGATTTTTTTTTTATTGACGACTGATGGTTGCGTTATATTACGTACACCGCGTTATCCAGTTGTTGTTATTGATAAATATACGTATAGGTACTTGCAGATAGCAACATTTTTAAATAAATATCTTAAAATAATTTATAAATAAAAACTGTCATTTACTGTATAATTTATTTTATATAACTGCGTAGGTACCTACCATTGGAAAATTAAGAAAAATGTACAAATATAGCAAAACATGTAATCTTGAAAAAATTGTTTTGTCACTCGTTTTCAGTGGCGGCGGCTCGCAAAGTAAATTCATTGAGGAGACTGAAAATTTAATATAAAAAATGACGAAAAAAAAAACATTTTTTTTTTTGTTTTTGTTTTTGTTTTTGATTAATAATATTATGTAATAGCTTTTTATTATCATAAGGTAAGATAATTTATATTTTTTATATACTAAATCAATTCTCCTTTGTTTAAGAACACTCGGGTCTTTTTTGCGACTCATTGATGAAAGATTATTAATGTTGCTTATAAAAATGGGTAGATAATAACTGCACCAAACGACAAATGACCACAGAACATAGTTAGATATACATAGTTGGTGGTTCAAACTAGTATTTTGCGCCATGCTTTTATATAATTTACACGGTGTAATTTATCGAAATTTCAGGCGGTGCATGTGCGCCTGTGCATATTTATATAATATCATTGATATTATTATCCTATATTGATTTCAAAACATTTGTTTATATCAGAATGATAACTAAGACTATTATGTTATATAATATTTCCTATAGGTTTTAGAAAAATATAAAAATATTTACAGTTAGGTACCATACCATACCATAAAACACTTATAATTGTACTATATTATTTTAAAATGTGTTAAGCCTCATATGGTAACGTGTCAAGGATAGTCATTGAACATTTAATTTGAATTATATGAACCATTGAAGTAGATACCTACCTATATCACAATCAATCAACTTTTAAAAAAATATTTTACTCGAGTCTATAAAGTATAGGTACATTTTTGAACACTTCTTACGTATTAAAAATATGAATGTAGGTAGGAATAATTATAAATAAAATCAAGACAACAATTATATTAGTTAAAAGTATGATATTTTTATTAACCCTTTGACTACTGCTGTCGCATATACGCTTTTTGCTTTTTTGCCGGTAAGGTAATTATAATTTACAGTTGAATTATATGCTGCCATCTAGTATTTTTGATGACAATTACGATAAAAAAAAAAATCAACGAGCTATCTCAATTACCAAAGAAGTTATAAGCGTTTTATTTTATCAGTACAAATTAGCCAATGACTACCAAAATTGTCGTAATATTATTTTATTATATTTATTTATATATATATATTTTATATACATTTATTTATTATGTATATACGTATACTATTTAGATATATATATAGCCATATAGGTAAGTAAGTATATTCCATCGATATATAGGTTTACCGCTAGCATACAATTTTGAGAACCCCTGAAATTTTAAAATTTTAATAACTTCTAAAAAAAAATAAAGGTCATGAACATTTATTTGGGTTGTGTATAGAATGGATATCAAGAAAAAAAAAGTATTTTCATTGACGTAAATTTATTTCAGGACCACACGAACCACAAGAAAAATTCATTTCAGGAGTCAAAGGGTTAAACCAATAAATATCATTTTGTTAAAAATTAACTAAATGAGTTTGCTGATTTCACCATAATCTTTTCGTTCTGTGTAGGCACTAAATATATATTAATTTTATTTATAATATATATATTATTATTTTTTATAATATAATATATAAATTTATAATTACAATATTAGATATAGACCCGATGTAATTAAAACTGACATTATGATAAATGATAATATAATATTAATTCATAGTTATTTACCTATTCGACTATACACTGTATATACTGTTTTAATTAAATTGTTATTTTTCATACATACCTAAACATAATTTATACATATTTATACACAAATATAGAAAGTATAATAATTAATTAGTGCATAAATATTATGGGACGGTTAATGAGGGATATTCATAATGCACTAATTATTATATTATTATTATTAATCGTTTTACTATTTCAATGTTATTAACCAATAATAAATATTATAATTGAATATTTATGTGATTACTGTGGTCATATTTTTATTCAGTTGCAGTAATATAAATTTATATTTAAAAATATTTTAGAAATTCAATATATGGATTTATATGTATTATGAATTTTAACGTTATAATATTGTTTGTGTATTTTATACCTACTCTAATTATTGGCTATCGTATTTAAAATGTCAAGGTCGTCACATTCATTTTAATACTGCAGTGGTCAGACAGTAACTAATTATTATTCAAAGGATCCATAACATCATAATTTAAAATAATGAATCGGCTGTATTCGTATATTTTTTCATGATGATAATAATATTGATTATATTGAAATGTTAATAATAACCAACATTATTAGGTATATGCATTTAATTTAGTAGGTATACACACTACTGTTATTATGTAATAACTTAACGTTCAAAATATTAGTGTTTAGTTATTGAAATGTAGCTCGGTTGTCTATTTATTAAAGTGTTATAAGTGTTGTTAAAATATTTAAGGGTACCTAGACAAAGTTAGTAATAAAATTAACCAATAAAAGTCAAATTCATTAAAATACATTTTTTAAAAACTTATTAAAAACTAAAAAAATTATTTTTAACCATTTTTTTGTAATTTAAAATTTAATCCCAAGTAAAATACACATATATTTGTAAATTTAAACTAGAAGGAACAAAGATTAACTAGTCAATAACTTTCTTTCTAAATTAGTAATGTCAAAAAGTTATTCATAACTCGACTTTAACATTATTAACTAGTTAACGATCACACTTCACATATTTTTTCAACTAATAAAAGTACCAAATTACCTAAATAATTTGATAACTTGGATTTTATTTAAATTATACGATTCAGATTAGGTAGTTACATAATTCGATGATCTTTTAGATGGATTTAAATTGGAATTTAATCATTGTTGTGGTGTACTTTCACATTTTGGTGAACTGCGAACTGGAATTGAAAATATCGAAAGGAACAATTAAAGGGCAGATTTTAAAATCTAGAGACGGACGTCCTTATTATTCTTATACTGGTATACCTTACGCGAAACCTCCTATCGGAAAACTAAGGTTCAAGGTAAATGATTATAATTTATATATTGCAGTGTACGGTTAAAATTGAAGGTATTTAGACTGGAATTTTGACACTGTGAAGTGTGAAAATCTAAAGAAATGTACTAAAAACGAAATTAAATTAAAAAATAGTTTACAAAGTGCAATAAAAAGAGTAACTATAAAATAAAAATTATACCCTCCTACTCAATTTGGTTAGAAAATTGTAGTAAAAACATTATCGATGACTGCAAGATAATTTTTATTACTATACGTAATTAACTACTTAATACTAAATATAAATTTCTATCTTTTTTAAATATTATTCCTGCTACCAATAAGCTATCTAATATAAAAAAATATCGATTGTGCGCATCTATTATAAAAATTATAATTATTATATTATTTTTATAAAAATATTTTCATGATTTTACAAATAGAATAACAAACGTTTAAAATTGTATTACAATTTCATGTCTTGAAATGTTATGAATCATTTTATGACTTAAATATCTTAAAATTTGAAATCGGTATGAATACCCTGATGTTTAAAAAAATATTTTTGAAAAATTCATTCAATCAACACGAATAGTAAAAATAAGTAAAATACATAAACAGTCAAAATTTCAAATTTTTAGACTTATTTCCCCTCCGAAATTCGAATACATTTTATGTCCAAAAAATACTTGCTGTCGAACAATTAAAATTAATGTTTAAAAAAATCGGGAATACCAATATTTGAACATTTTTGAATATTGTTAGGACGACATACTTTTAACTTAATATACAATTTTTAAGTCTCAAGACTTAATTTATGAATTAAATATTTAAATTTAAAATTACTATAAATAGCCCAATATTGAGAAAATATTTTTGAAAAAGTGACTTAATCAATTTAGTAATTCTTAAATACATATTCCGTGAACTTTTTTTTTTTAAAAATTCAAACAAATTTTATACCGAAATAATACATGTGGTCGAAAAATTTAAATAACTATTAGAAAAAATTGTACATGACATATTTACTTTTAAAATTGTATTGAAATTTTAAGACTAAAAAAAATAAAATAACTTTTTTATGACAAAAAAATGTTTAGAATTCAAAATTTCTATAAATAGCCCAAATTTTTAAGGTTTTGTTGTATTTATGAACATTTACGAAAATTTCAAGTCTTTAGTTTCATTATTTATTGAGTTACCGAGAAATAACTTTAGTAGATTATGCTGAAATCGTGTTTTTAGTTTTTACCGTTTTTTCGTAATTTTTTGGTTATTTTTACGCATTAAGAAACTATTGGAAAAATCGAAAAATGATCATACCAAAGTACCAAATAAATGTAATTTGCTACAGGATACAGGGTAAGCATGTAATAATCGGGGTCACTGCTTCTATAATATAATTTTTGGGTACAGACATAAAAAGAACACACCATTATGAATTATGGTCACAAATCAGTATTTAATTACCGATCAATTTTTCTTGAATATTTTTAGTTTTTTTAACATTCGGAAAATAGTCATTGAAAACTTTATGTATCAAAAATTACCATCAAACATTCATCTAAAACTATTTGATATAAATAATTTAATTAGCCACCAGAATCGGTCGACCCATGGAGCGGCACACTAGACGCTACGAGGATACCCAATATATGTGTTCAAATAGGGAATTCGGATGGTCACGAAGACTGTTTGTATTTGAACGTATATTCTCCGAAAACTGATAAAAAATCATTACCAGTGTTGTTTTTAATTCATGGCGGAGGATTTGCATCGGATAATAGTATGTCTTACGGGCCAGATTACCTGATGGACAAAGACGTGATATTAGTGACGATAAATTATAGACTTGGTATATTAGGTTAGCAATGCTGTGTATACGATTATAATTTATATTCTATTCTAACATAGAAGTACCTAAGTTGGAATTTCGGTCGGTTGCGGTCAAATGCCGATCTTTTGTTCGGCCACCTCACGCACATCACATGTATGTAGACGACGGTTACAGGTGCATGCGTGCACATGTTACAGCCGCAAACATACATGATGTGTGCAGTGGTTAGGTAACCTCTGTCTCCAGCGTGCATAAGATTACCATAAAATTGCTTCTTGGTTGGAATAGCGTATAGATTATAGTATAAAATTTTAATAATAAATAATTATTTTTTATAGTAAACGCAATCAGTAGTCACCCATATTAGTTAATGATTATGTTTTGCAGGATTTATCAGCACCGAAGACGATGTGTTGCCAGGTAACTACGGAATGAAAGATCAAGTTTTAGCTTTACGTTGGGTACAAGAAAACATTGGTATACTTAACGGTAATCCCGATCAAGTGACGATTTTCGGTGGAAGTGCAGGAGCAGCCAGTGCAGGATTACATATGTTGTCACCGATGAGTAAAGGTCTTTTTCACAAGGCCATCCTTCAAAGTGGATCTCCGACCTGCATGTGGGCCGTTGCTCCCACTGGACTTTCTCGCAAACGTGCCCATGCATTATCCACCATTGCAGGATGCCATTTTGATACGTCTGAAGATGTATTAAATTGTTTAAGAAAACTTCCAGCTCACTATTTGATGGTTCTCCATACTAAATTATACGTACGTTATTTATTTAAATCGTATAGACTAAACACTAAAATATATTTCGGTAGGAAATTATTCGTCAAAAACGAGATAATTGTGGAAGATAAATGCAATACAATGCATATTAAAGAACAGTTCTGTTAAATATATTCCTTTCCTCAATAATTCCTAAGAAGGACGCGGATAAGTAAAATTTTTTTCTGGCAGTAATCAACACCTATTATAATCTCAGGAAATATTTTATATTAGTTTCGTTATGTTTGTATTAATGTTCATTTTTTAAGTCTTATTCTTTACTATTTCCTTTCCTTTCTGACGTTTGGGGGCGGTTATCCTGTAGTATTAATTGTTCACTTTACACGGTTCTCCATATTTTTTATCTTTAGGCTGAGTGCATATTAGAACGGTGAAGTGCGTTCAGTCGCGCCATGTCGAGAGAGAACTTCGCCACAAAAAACGAGCCAGCGCACACTAATCATAGTACAACGCAAGAAACCCACTAAAATATAAAAGCGTGGCAATAAACTAATTTACTATCTATTATCAAAAGTTGTCTTTATCATGTTAATATTTAGTTTACTAATTGATATTATTTATTAATATTTTTAATAATGAGTTCTACTACTGATGATGAAGAATTGACATTATTATTATTATAGGTACTTAATAAAAATAATTATCGTTAAAACGAAATATTGGATTCATCCTTATATAAAAAAACCGTGTAATCATATAGATAGTATTGTAAAATTATGGTAATAATCTTTAGAGGGAATATTCTCCAAAATTGATAATTTGTAGTAATTTTCTTTTTTTAGCAATATATTACCAATTGAAAATTTTTGTATAATATTTTTGCTAAAATAATTAATTTTAGTATTTTTGTTGTAACCAGAGGTGGGGAGATGAGATGGCGAGTGATATGAAGAATGTGGGGGTAATTAAAGAAGATACGGGAGATAGAGTTAAGTGGAAGTGTAGGATTAGGGTGGCCGACCACAAATAGTTTGGAGTGAAAGCGAAGGAGAAGAAGATTATTGTTGTAATCATAATAATTGTACAGGAATAATAATCAAATTTCATTATAATAATGACTAATGAGTGAGCGAAGCGGGGTGGATGTGAGGGGGAGAGACATGGCGATCACTCCACCATTGGAATTTTTTTATCGTTATTTGAGGAGTATAAAATCGATTTTGAATGGGGATTAGCCCTTTATTTCTCAATTATTTTTTTTTTTTTTTTTTATTATATAAATATTATTATTAGATTAACACAATATAAAATATAAAGTATCAAATAAATAACAATAATTACTTACATCTTTAAGCTAAGCTTGTGGTGTAGGGAGTTACAATATACATTTTTTGTATGAATGAATTAAAATTTTTCTTTTTAAATAGACTTAGTACTACTAAATTATAAACATTAACTTATTTTCTTAAATAATATATTATTTATACATTTATTAATGTTAATATTATTATTATTATTTAGAATATTTTTTTCATATCAATTTGCAGAGAGTTAAAAATTTACAGGACCCAAATAATTTATGAACTTTTAACCAAAACTTGTATTTGTGTATAACACTTTCATATTAAATTATCCTTTTTCCCTCGTAGGTTTATACGATTATATTATATTATATTATAGGTTTATACATTCTGTTTATAAAAGAAAAAACTAGACTTTTTGTATACGAACATTATAGCGTTTTTTTTTTTTTTTATAGAGCATATCAAGTGGAAGTACGTTAAATTCTTTATAGTTTGATATAGTTAATAGCCTTCTTTTAACATATACAAATTATACTATTTTGTTGTACTCTTAAAGAATTAAGAAAATTTTTAGAGGCACCACTCCAAATTACAATACCATATTGAATTATAGATTGGTATAAAGAAAGACAAATTATAAGTATGAGGTAAAACTATATATTTAAATTTATGAAATTAAACTATTATACTATTTATATGAAAATTCCACTTAAGGTTACAGCAAAATAAGTGTCCCAAATATTTTTTCCTTTTGACTATATTATTTTTCGGGCAGTTACAGTTTGATGTGTTTGGATACTTATGTATAGTAATTTATTCCAACGGAGGTCAAATATTATTTATTGAACAAATCATAAACATTGTTTGGTAAAGTTCAGTGATAGTTTTTTTAATATTTAACCATTTTATTACTGTATTAAAATTTCATTCGGTTTTCTGTTTTAGATTTTCCAAATTTAAACTATTTGCCCTCCCCTTTAATGAGGTTCAGATCCACCCCTGTGAGTTATGGTATATTGATATATTGATAAACAATTATTTAAATTTATTCTTATCATTCAAATTATTCTTAAATAAAATATAAAACTCAAATTATCACACAACTGATGCAATAGCTGATACAACTGGTACTTACTATATATAATATTATAATATAATTTTAGGAATGTTGGACAATAATAATTGTTATTGCATAATAATAACATTACTATTGTATTATTGTAACTAATATATACCACAGTGTATCTATGGTCAATTACAGTTTACCACGATTTTAAAACATAATATACGAGGTGTGACAATAAAATAACGAGACTTTCTAAATATAATCTACACTATTAACGCTATAAAACGATTATTGAAATATGATTAGAAAATACTTATCTAAAAGTACTATAAACACTGATGAAATCGGTTCATTTTTTTATACGTTAGTAGCCTTGTTATTAGTGCGAGTTCGACCATACTGCAGAAGAATGTTAGACATGAAAATCGAACAACGTGTTAACATTAAATTTCTTGTTAAATTAAAAAACAAACGTCAAAGACGATTCATCTTTTATAAATAATATTATCACGTGTGATGAAACATGAATTTTTACATATGATCCTGAAACTAAAAGACAATCCATGCACTGGAAGACACCAACTTCCCCAAGAATGAAGAAAGCACGAATGAGCAAGTCGAAATTCAAAGCAATGCTCATTGTTTTCTTTGACATTAAGGGAATAATTTTTGTTGAATGGGTTCCTAGTGGGCAAACAGTCAACCAATATTATTATAAAGAGGTATTAATTAAATTGAGAGAACGTATTAGAAAGAAGCGACAAGATCTGTGGAAAAATGGCTGGGTTCTTCACCAAGACAATGCTCCAGATCACAGTGCATCAATTCAACATTTTTGAAAAAAAAAATTCTGTACTTCAACATCCCCCGTACTCGCCAGACCTTGCTCCTTGTGACTTCTTCTTATTCCCAAAAATTAAAAGTCTATTAAAAGGAACCCATTTTCAAACGGTTGATGACATAAAAATAAAAACGGCAGAACTTCTAAAAGGGCTGACTGAAATCGATTGGCAACACTGTTTTCAAGAATGGCAGCGACGTATGCAACAGTGTATTGATGCTGAGGGAAGGTACTTTGAAGGGGATAATCATTAAATTATAAAATTTTAAAAATAAATAACTTTTTTTAAAAAGTCTCGTTATTTTATTGTCACACCTCGTATTGTCACAAAATCGTGATTATCACTTATTAGTTTATTGTTATTTTTGTTAACTATGATTTTTATAGAGCATGTTTTCCATCCAATTCTATTGGAAATCTCGGTGTTAATCATTTTTATTATTTATCGTTATGAATTATTATTATATTAGATTTGAGAGATTTACAGAAACAATTAAGATTTATGATAAATTATTGATTACAATGTTTTGATTTGTATAATTTTCACATGTTTTGTTTTTTTTTTTTTTTGAGAATATTCTCTACTCACATCACTACATAGGCATAGGTGTTTTTATATTTGTTCAATAAGTTTTAACATTTTAAAAATGTAAGAAAATAAATTAAACCACGAACACGGACAAAATGCTTGAACACGAATTCAAAATTGTTTAATTATCATATTATGATAGACGTAAAACCACGTGTGTTACTATAAAAACACCATCACTAATAACTGGTTTGTACTACGATTTTTGTTTGTAATTTTTAACTGCAACTCGACGGGACACATGTCACCTCTTTGGTGTGTGCTCGGCCTTCTTCAACCAACTATTCTCATATAATTTTAAATTATTTCCAACTATCTACTTTTAGTCCTATACTTATCTATTTTTCCACGTTCGTCTTCAACATTATATTATTTTTTTTATTTTATCAACTTTTGTAGCTGCACACCAACTTCTAGACTTAAAAATCTAGAGTATAGAATATCTTTTATTTATTCGTCCTTATCTTGTTCTCTCTAATTATATTTCATTCTTTACACTCTGATGCATTCAACAAAGTTGGTCTTACAACTTTTCTATACTATTTACCTTTTAACATATTTGGTGTCAAAGCATCTGACGCTTCACACCATTTTAACAGTCCACATTTTATTTTATGTTACATTCAACTATAATGAAATTCTATGTAAATAATATTTAATAAGTAGTATTGTATATAATATATAGCTGCTGTTTATTTGCCACCTTATATCCCTCTATAAGTTTTTGAATAATTTATTTTCTCTGTGGATCACATTATATCTTCCATTGATCCAAGTTCAATTCTACTATGACGTGGTGACTTCTATATTCCTTATGTACTCTGGTCATTGCCGCTGGTAATTTATTTGCTGCCTTCTCCTATCTTGTCGATTCTTTTTCTTTTCTCAACTTTTTCCAACTTAATAGATTACAAAATTCTCATGGTAGCCTATTGGGTCTTATCTTTTCCAACTATAGATATCCAAACGTTAAATTTGCTACTTTTCAAATTGCCAGCACTGATTCATATTATTCTCATGCTTCTCATTCCTACAATAATTTTAGATCAGGTGACTATGATTCAATGTTTAATTTCCTAAAAGCCTTCTACTAGGATAATACATTTTCTCTCTATTTAATTAATGAAGTGGATATGGTGTTTAATGATGCTCTCTTGAATGCCATTAATATATTTACCACAATTAAAACTTTTAAACTTCCCAAATTTTCTTGATGAATTTTATCCAATCTAAAATATTTAATTTTTTTTAAAAAAAAAGTAAGAGCACTTCATTTTTAAGTGGTCTAATCTACCCTCAAGCTACCTAATTTTTTTGGAACTTAGAGCCGAAGGTAGTGTCACTCAAAATCTGATCATCAAAATCATATAAAAATACAGAGAATTCTTTATTCTCTACTCTGCAAATATGATGGAGAATTAAAGCAGAGTTCTTCAATCCTATACTCTGTTTATCTTAATCACGTATACTCGCATTCCCTTAACGATCAAGTCAACTATTTCATATATTTATGTATATATAAAATAGTTATACTAATATACTAATATAATAATATATTTTTTTCTTCTACCTTTAATCCTACTCTTTCGTTAACACCTTTAAATTTTTTTTTTTTGAGTAACTCTTTACATTTTGATCTTCTGTACCATATAATTTTTTCCCCTAATGATGTTCTTCATGCCCTCAACTCTACTTAATACCTTCTCCAATGGACCAGATGGCATCTCTGCTAGCTGTATATAAAACTGTCACCAATTATGTATCCTGTTTATCTATTATTTAGACGCCCAACAGATGAAGGGATTTTTTCTAAAATACCTATTTTTAAAGCTGGAGATCTATCAAGCATAAAAACCTACAGGAGAATTTCCATCATACCTCATTTAGCTATGTCATTTGAATTATTAGTTTACATATAGCATGGATTTAGGTCTGGTAAACCAACTGCCTCTAGTTGTGTATTATACATTAGAGAAAGGAGGAAAAGTTGATGTAATTTTTACGAACTTCAAGAAATCATTTGATACAGTCGATCACGGCCTCCTTCTAAAATCTAAAAGAACTCTAATTTCTTGGTAATGGTAATCCTCTTCTTTCCTATCTAAAGTCCTACATTACTATTAGTAAATAATTGGTAAATTTATCTAGCTCTACTTCAAATTTGATTAATGTGTTATTCAGAATCCTCAAAAGGCGAATTTGAGTCATATTATTTTTTATTATATTTGTAAAATCTCCCTTAATAGCTGCCACATATTTCAGAAATTTTTATTCTTGGCTACAACGCTTAGGGTTTACGTAAAATTTCGATAAGTGTCATTTCATGTTTTTCTCCAGAAGTCGTATTCTAATTCGCCTTTAATATTCTCTAAATACCTTTGTTTTTGAATGGGGTTTCCTTAAAAAAAAATCTTGGTATTCACCTTACCACTTATCTTAATTTTATTTATTATATAAACATCATAATTGCTAAAGGTCTTCAAATTTTCTTAAACACAACAATAAAATGATCTCATCTGTTCTTTGTCTTCGTATGCTCTATTTTATTTATTTTATTTTAGTGCGATATATGTAGTCTGACTGTCTTACTTAGTTAAGGATGAAAAACGGATTGACCGTGTTTAAAACAAATTTATTTTATATATTTCTTACATTATCAAAAGCAAACATCCTAAACAAGGCTATTCCATTATTTCACAAATATTCCTACTTTACCATCCAGGCATCTTGATGTTGACCGTAATTTTTTTTCTTCCATTCTTCATAGCTCCCTTAATGTTCTCAGGTCTCCTCTCGACGATTTATTTACGTGTTCCACTTTACTAGGTCTAAATCACTCTTTTATGTTCCTCCACATACCTTGGGCAAAATCATCTCCTACATAAGATATTACGTCATAGGCGTCTCCAGACTTTCTTCGCGGGTCATGCACTCATGCCCCCTCCAAAAAAAAGGTCAACATTTTTTTTGTTTATCATTTTCCTCTCATAATCAAGTAATTAATTGTTTAAAAATTCAAAGTAGTAAATTCTGAATATATAAAAATGAAAAACATTAGTGACTCAAGTCTTTCATGAGCCATTGTGCTGCAAAGTTTTGTTTTCACAATGGCCAATTTTGAAAATGCACGTTCGCACGAACTGCAGTCACGTCACAAGAATTATGGTGGTGAAAAATATTATTAAATTATAAAAATATACAAAAATTTGTTCTATCATTTGTAATTAGGAAATTAATTCAATTATTAATCGTCTTAGAAGTTATAGTTGTTAATTTATCAATGAAATCTAAAATAAGGTGCACTTCGCTCGTCGGGTAAAAGCACTTATCGGATAGGATACCTACCTATTCTTGGTGGATGTATTGCATTTGAAAGCAATGATAAGTCATTGAACTCGAAAAAATTATTTTTACATTTTTACTTTATTTTACTACTAAATTAAATATTCGTTGTAATTTTCAAGATTTTAAAGTTATTATTTTCGAAATTACGTAGAAATTAAAAATCTCGATTTGACAAAATTGTATTTTTGCTGTTTTTTTGTCATTTTTGGGTAGTTTTTCCTTACACATTACAAAAACAAAATTTATAATAGTAGATTTAATTTATATTAGCCACAGACTACAGACATATAAATGTTGTCATGGATATATTTGTAACATAGCACAGAACATGGTAATTCAGACAAAATTTAGATTTGCGGCTGATTTTGGAGGTCGTGCCTGTGTATGATAGGAACGACACGTAGACAGTTGTTTATATTTTGGTCCTTTAGTTTTTCTTTAATTACCAATTACCGGTTATAATTATACATTTTATATATACGTATAATAATTTATAAAAATGTAAATGTATTTATATATGTATTTAAAACTTATATTATCTCTTAAAATATATTGCCTGTTATGGCGTTAATAGAAAAAAAATGTCTTCCTCACAACCACCACTTTTATTTTAACATTTATTTATATTATGTGTTTTATGTTTTTAATGTTATAGTAGATAATATACTTAAGTTTATTACATATTTTTAGTCATGGTTAAATAATCCAATGGTTTTATTTAATCCCGTGGTCGAAAATTGCGATTCTGGCCAAGAAACATTCCTGTGTCATAATCCAATTTACGATTTTAAACAAGAATCGTTTGTACCGTCTATGATTGGTTCTAATTCAGCCGAAGGTGGACTGTATGTTGCTTGTAAGTCAAAACACAGTTTTCAATATCATATGATTTTATTGTATCATCTTAAAGATGGGTTTTGTAAATAATATAGTATTACACGTACTAAAATTTAATATTTGATTCTCTTCTCACAGCTTTATTCAATACAACTTCATTAGCATATTCAGAATTTCGTACGCATTTTAATCGGCTGTTATCTATCATATTGAATTATAATTATTACACAAAACCAGAACATATTGACGAAATCGGAGAAAAAGTGCTAAAAATGTATTTCCCATTGGGTAAAATAGACAACAATTCTCATTTGGACGCTGTTAAAGTAGTATACTTAAATAATATTTTTAATTTTCATTTATTACTATCGATGTATATCGGGTTTTCAGATGTTCACTGATTTGGGTTTTTCTGAATGCGTATTAGACATGGCATATCAGTTATCATCTCCTGTATATAGTTATAATTTCGATTATCAGAACGAATTTTCGTTCAATACACTCTTCGGCCATTGTAAGAAACCTCTAGGGGTAACTCATGGTGATGAACTGACTAGTCTTTTTAAAATGTCTCATATTAATCCAAATGATTTAAACGAAAAAGATCTTGAAGTTTCGAAATTAATGGTCAATATTTGGTTTAAATTCGCTTCCTCTAAGTAAGTGATGGTATATTTTTAAAAAATCAATATTAAAATTGTGTGAAAATATAACTCAGTAGAATTTGTAAGTAGCTAATTAGTAATTTTTTATTGTTAGTTATCTACATTTTGGATTAAGGTCCTTGCAGGTACATACGTTTTAAGGGATTATGCATGTGCACATTTTCCGTTAACTGCGGCCTGTGGGCACAATTTGTCTTTGTGTGAGTAGTAATTATTGAATATTGATGTGTATAATAATACAGAGGAGACATACTACAAGTTCCCATATGCATAATGCAATTAAGTGGCACATGTATAAATCCAATTTCGAATTGGAAAATGGTTGGAAAATAGCTTGACGACTGACAACAATTCGGATACTTTAATTGGTTTGGTTTTAAAAAATTTTAAATGCTTAAATTCATCAAAATCTTTACCTGGCATTATTTTAGAACATTGTTTATATTTAAAATAATTATTTAACTATTAAAAATTTTCATTTTTCGAAATTTAAAAATGTCAATATAATTTATCTCGTAAAAAATTACTAAAATAGAAAAAATGTTTCAATTAATGCAAAGTAGACTTATTAGTAATTTCAAAATTGAAATAAAAGCGCTAAAAGTAACCATATTTTTTGTTTAGCACTGAAGTTGTTTTGGTGAAAGTTTGCAGATGAGGGTTTGTAAGACCCTTTTAATCTATCCATAATAATCTACTTAACTCAATTTATAATAAATACGTTGGAAATATTTTTTATTGTGAGATATTGCTTGTGATTTCATTTAAAAAGATTCGTATAATAAATAACATATTTTACTATTTTATCTTAGATTCGGAAATAATAATTGTTTTACCATAAATCAATATTTTATATAGTTATTATGTAGATTCTAAATGACGTGAAAAATATATTTAATTCCGTTTCTATAAGTTTTTGATATAATCATTATCATATTTAATCTTTGAACATTGGGTTAAATTAACTATATTTTATAAAAGTTTAAATGTATATTATTTTTGTATAGCAATCCTACCGTGGATGGATCAGAAAATGGTTTAGCTTGGCCGAAATTCAACCAATCCAACCAAATCATGATACACGTGAATTCAAGTCATCCTGGATTAATTCAAAATCCGTACATGAACATGTACGATTTTTGGAAAAAACTTCCATATTATTCCAAACAATAATATTAGAAATATTTAAATTAATTTTATTGTTTATATCTCCCTTACAATACCTAATGTTTTAAAATTTAATGTATTCGTTACAGAAATATATTATTACTCATACCTATGTTAATTATTTTGTATAATTTTGCGCATTTTTAATTCACAACTATATATTTTACTTTCAATTTAAAATTTTCATAGAACAAACTACCAAATAACTGAAAAATAGCCGGTAGTTTTCTCTTCATTTTGAAAAAATTGATCGTAGAAATTTGAAATGATCATAGACTATATGTGCTTTATTGTTATTATGTCGTAGATTTTAAAAATTGTTCACAAATTTATTTCTAGTCATTTTGTGAGAGGGGAGTATCTGAATTGAGTTAATGATCGTGTGAAATTAGAAAAAAAGGGTTATCAAAGTTTTCAACTATTTGCTAACCTACTTCTTCATTGAAAAATTTTAATGAGAAAAAAAAGGTCATTCAATGATACCTTAATTTGCTGACTGACTTAATTTGAAGGGAGGTAGCACCCCCTAGATTCTTGTTCCAGGCTACCGGGGTTCGATATCGAGACTTTGGTATTTAGAGTTAGCATATTATATATAAAGTTATTAAATTAAATAGGAAGGCTAAAATTGGTTATTTGTATCACATGGATATGAATTTGATGGTTTTCATATTATATACCTAGTACATTTTCTTGTATGATTTTTCATGGTGAATAATGTTTTGCTCATAATAATTAATAATTATGGATGATTAAATATACAATAATATGTTTATTTAAAATAGAAATTTAAATTAATTTTGGTAACAATTAATATAAATAGATAAAAATATTTTGAGCAAAGCTTTGGTGTATTAATAAATATGCATATAATAAAATTTCGAGTCATATATTCAGTATATTTTAATAATATAGTGCAAGAACTGCAAGAACAAACTTAAATTTTGATAATATAGGTACAAAAACACCGACTATTATTATTTTATGAAATTTCAAGATGATGAAAATGAAATAAATGAAAAATATTTAACTGTATTTTTAAAGTACCTAATTTAAAAATAAACAAATATGTAAATACCATCTTTATTTATTTATATATTTATAATTATTAAATGGGCGGCGAAAAGCTCAAATTTTAAAATGTGTAAAAAATAAACAGAAAAAGCAAAAAAAATAAAAAATATATTAAATTTTATTTTATTTTTATTATTGTGTAATGTGTAATCATAATACTTATTTCAAAAAACACGTTTACACGATTAAAACGTCGTGTAACTTTAAAAAAACGAAGGGGCAAAATTGCTCTACCATTTGGAATATGAAAAGTTAAATCGTGTTTTGTCGGAAGTAGATTTTTGAAAATCGTATTAGCGAATTAATAATATTGCAAAGCAAAAAGGCGTCTTTGCCTAAAAGTTATTTATTCAATTCGAAATTATTAGAAATATTTAAAAAAAAAAACAGTATTTTTCTATACTCATTAGGTATCTATTCACAGTATCTAGTGTTCTATTGATTTATTTGTACATTAGATACATTTATATCTCCTGTTATTTTAATATATTTTATGTGATTGTATTTTTAATTCATAAATTTACATTTTATTTAAAATCAGTGTTTATTCAGATTTAATACAAATTTCAACATATATTAACTGAAAAAACCACTAGAAATAATGGTAAACTCTCCGGAATATGTTTGAACTATTAACGTCCACAATCGATCTCCACCACATCACTTCATTCATCAAATTCATCATGTTGTAATATATTAATAATTTATCTTATTAATAGACCGTGGATTATATGCATTTGAATATATGCGTATAGTGCATATTTCGTGGATTTGCGATTTGCGAATTGTGTGCATTCGTTTTTTCCATTATGAAATGCAAGTTCAAATAAAAATTTAACAATCTGATCGGGCTGTCCCAATATGAAATTGCCGTCATCTGTTTGCGATCGCGTGGCAACCAGTCCGTAAGAGTGCGCACGGAGCAACTGCAGAAGTTCGAGATGTTTTCTTCGCCTTCTTTTCCGGTTAGCCGTATTTTTATTTTTTTTTTACAGCGCAGTATCGTTTTCCAGCTCAACGTGGTACGAGAAGAAAATATAAACTGTGACAAGTCCGTATTTCAGTATTTAAGTCGGACTCTCATTGAATCGCAGAGTAAGTAGGTATCTACCATATACTATAGTTTTTAGCTTATATAGCAATGAATTGAAAACCGTCGGACTTGCGTAGTATATTTCACAATTATTTCAGTGAAACTTATACTGATACATTAGACCGAACTTTAAGTACAAGTATAATAACGTTTGAACGGACTTTCGAACATATCGAAATACCCGGTGACAGTGGTTGTTTTAACACACGTGAAGTCCGACCGACCGACCAATGTGCAGAGTATATATTATAGTATCTACTACATTTTATTATACATTTATATACGTTACATCCATATTATATTTGACGGTAAATGTATTTCAAATGCGTCGGACTTTCGTGATGTTTGTCTAAATTTTGGTTGAATATAATATATTGATATGTGTTAGACTCGGGTGAGTTCTGAATAGATTCTAGAAAGTTTGATCACTTTTCGCATTACTTACTTTGTCGGTCTATCTATTCATCGGAAACACTTTTGGGGGCAAAAGACTATCTTCTGGAAAGCGAACGACAGTACTCGCTGTAGGCGTAATCATTTTAAAATTAATTAATTAACAATATTATTTCCCAAAATCTTCGGTCATCGACTATTACGGATTCCGACAAAATACATAAAACTGAGGTATGTGAGTACTTTTGTACTCAAAAGTAAATCTACTAATGAGGTTTTCTACTATGAAAAAAAAAAATACCTATCACACTCTAACCGAGTTACAATAACACATACATACTTTGGAAATAATAATTTTATCTTTGTATATTTATCTCGCATTTTATAATTATTAGATTACTATTACTATTAGCATTGTACATAATATAATGGATAATAATTTAACTAATGTATGATTATTAGTTACATAATAATCTATATACAATACATACCTAATATATTAATATTAGGTACATTAATCAAGTTTAAATTTGTTCAGGGTTATCGAATTGATTCGACAATAAAAATTATTTTCATAATTATTGCTCACAAAAACACAAACCCCGATTAATAATAATACTGATAATATTTTATAACAAATAATAATAAATACGAATTATAGTATACACCCATGGTTTTTATAATAATGATAAGTGTATAGGTATTTTAGATTCTAAGTGTAGCGAGGGAGTTAGTGGTTTTACAATGATGTTTATTTATTTATTTATTTTTCTCCGTTAACAAATTTACTACCAGAAGGAGTGCTCCGATCTTTACAAGCTTACCAGGTTTCCGGTAGCAAATTGCATCTAGTTGGTACTTTAGAGAGGTAATTTTTCGATTTTTTCAACAGTTTTTTTAATGCGTAAGGAAAAACTACTAATAAATGACGAAAAAACGGCAAAAATACGATTTCGTCAAATCCAGATTTTTCATTTCTTCGAAATTTCGTAAGATCATATTTATTTCTATTATTTCTATACATTTAATCTTTGATGTAATGTTAAAGGTACTGAGTGTATAACTAATATTAAGAGTTATGAATACTACACCGAAGCTACGCTTAGAAACGTTTTATTGAAAGCAATGATTTATCATTGCTTTCAAATGCAATACATCCACCAAGAGTATCCTGCCCAGTAACGAAGTGCATCCACTCTCACTGACACCCAAAGAGCGAAATGCATTTTTTTTTATATATAATAATAATGCATTTATTTAATTTTTTTAATTTTAATTTTTTCTTTGATAAGTTTAATATTTAATAAATATATATAATTATATAGTATCTACCTATTTAAATTTTAAATATAGTATTATAGCTATTATTAGCTAATATCTATAAGTTATTAATATTAAGAATATATTATTTAATATTTAAATGTAAATTACCATTAATGCCGTTCATCTCTTGGCTATAATAATTTGATTTACTGGATAAAGATAAGTAGGTACCTACGTTCGGGGAAGTCTTTACAGCGTATTGTAGATAATAATATCTAGATTGTTGATATACATATTTTTTTTAATTTTATTAATTGATTATAAATACTAAATATACAATAAATAAACAAACACAAATATTATATTTCAATATATAAATTAAATAAATAATAATATATATGGTAATATACCTATAAAATAGTGATGTTACGAACTGTTCGGTTCGAAAATCGAACTCAAAATTGAAAATATTCGAACCGAACTAATCACAAAATAGTGAATATTGAAATATGGAAAACAAAATTTGAACCTAATTTGTCGAAAATCGCTAAAAAAATATAAAATGTTTAAATAAGTAGTTTTTTTCTATTTTTAGGAGGGTTGATAATTTTTTCGGTAACATATATGAGTAGGCACCTACTTATTATCAACGAATTTTCTTTATCGTTTATCAATATAAAATGATATGATGTACCTACTTATTAAAAATTATTCATCATTATCATATTACTCATATTCTATAATATGCTATAAATATATATATATATATATATATATGAATATTTAAAAAACTAATTAGAATCGATCACTGATTATTCTGACGAGTTTTCGGCGTTGGAAGCGGGATATTATGCAGAAAACATTTAATCGTAATTCGTATACCAATGTTCGTGGTACGGTACGAGAATAAATTGTATTGTTTATCTAATTGATAATACACTGCTACTCGGTAAATTTATATATCAGTATTCAGTATTTTGACGATAATTTTTTTAGAGAAAGAGAAGCTGTTGAGTTGCCAATTTTTAAATCAATTAAGTGCTAAATTGTTTTTTATATTTTTTGAAGTTCGGTTCTGGTTCGATATTTAAATCGAATAGTTCGATTCGGTTCGGGTTCGTTAAAATTTGAAAAAGTTCGGTTCGGGTTCGGTTCGACCTCAAAAATCTGGGTTCTTAACTACTATAAAACCTATGTACCTGTATTATGTATAAGTAGATATTCATTCTAATACAAATATATATATATGTATATTATTATGTAAATAATACATTTTATTAGTACAGTTAAAATTTTTGTAAAGTTTTGCCACAGCGCCGGCAGTATGCGCGTACCTTAAAACAGAAAAATCTAGTTAACATTTTCCAGCATGTGGTCTGAGAATTATTTTTATCTGTGCTGCACGGATATCATTTTTTTTTTTTTTAGAAAAAGTATAATTTAAGTACTTAAAAATCAAATATTTTTCCCATAAATAAAATGAATGGTGATAAAAAAAATTTCAATTTAAAAAAGTTATATTTATTGGGTGGAATAACATATATCCCACCGTACAGTGTGTGCTATATGTTAAATTGTGGTTATTAATAAAATAGAAGTTATATCACATTTATTATTAAAAACCTTTATTTTGTAAGATTTATAATATTATATACCTTATACATAGTACGCATATAAATACACACACACATATATATATATATATAAAAATGAAAACCTGTTAAAAAATAAATTAGAAAATTTCTTCCAATGAAAGTTTTAATCTCTGATAATAGTTTGTTCGTATAAATGATTTTACCGTTTTTATTTGTTTTTGTTGGGTATATAGATTTGTTTGAAAAACAATTAAATCCATAATATCATCATTAATAATAATATATTGAAAATATTTACTGGTGTACAAAAAAGGAGATTTTCTACAATATTTGTAACGAACTTATAAATGAAAGACTTGAATATATTTTATCATTTTTTTTAGACCAAATTGGTGGTATAAATGGTATATTATTGATTTAATCGTGGCTCTGTACAGCGTCTATTATAGGTTAACATATACCTGACATATCGCATTCTTTGAACTTATGATTAGAAAAAAGTTGACGACAACTGCAATTTTGACCGGAATTTCAACATTTCTGTGAATAGTTTTTCGTTTCTTTGAAAATCGATTTTTTTATGATGAGGGTAGTAAAGAAATTATATTATTATCTTAATTTAAAATGTTTATGTCTTTATATTTCGTATAAATATTCGGAAATTACTATTTGACTCGAAGGTAAACAGTATCTAATTTAAAATTCGTCATATGAAGTGTCACTATAAAATCGTCGGACGAAATTTCTTCTAAAATTACTGCACATTTAATATTATTCCAGTTTAAATTCATAATCGTTTTTAATAATAAATAGACACTTACGTAAGCAGTGCTCGAATTGGCAAAATAAAAGTAGGGGGGACTCTATTTACTTTGAAGAAAAAGAGTGTCCCCGTCAATTTTTATACCTTGTTGTACCGTGGGGGACAATGCCCCCACCCTCCATTCACCTCTCATTACATAAAACTATATTTTAGTTTTAAAATAGATATCTTACATTACATTTAATAAATAATCAAATGTCTTCTTCTTCTTCTTCTCCTCCTTCGCCTCCTTCGCCTTCTCTCCCAACTATTTGGGGTCAGCCAAATAAATAATCACATGTCTTTATTTAAATAGTTCCATAAATTATGATAGGCAGATAAGTACCTATGTTGTTTTTCATCTTTTAATTTCATTCTTTGTCGACAACAAATTTCTACTGCGTCTCTCTTTAACTGAAAACAGTAGAGGTACCTACGCTAAAATTTCTGAAAAATCAGTTGAGGTGCTCAGTCCCCCCGTGTCCGCCCTCAATTCGAACACTGTACACGAAAGTTATAAAAAAAATTAACATACAATTTATATTTAATAAAAATTGGCAATAATAAAAGCAAGTAAATAAAATATAAATGTAAAAATAATGAAATACGTTAGTGGTGTACGAGTGGGGGTATACGAAGGTGTTTACTCACTTCCTATTTCCTACACGGTATGTTAAATACTGGACGCTCGAATAATATTCACCAATCCAAATGAACCGCTAGGTATCGATAAAATGGTTTTGTTTGCATTGAATGATACAACGCAATATCGTCGAATCACGTGTAAGAATAGGCGTGTTTTCGCGATTAACCAGGTTATATTATTTTATCTTATCTATAACCAAACGCAATAACCACTAGATTTGATCGGTTATAAATTATTATAACCAAAACTGGTTGTTTATAAAATTCAGTAACCAAAATACATTTGGTTAATCGCGAAAACACGCCTATTATCATTCATATATTTTATGGATTTAATACAAATAAATCGGGAAAACGAAATAATAAGTACCTAGCTGGTAAAAAAAAAAAAAAAAAAAAAAACAATAACAATAATTGGGTAAACAGTATATAAAATCGTAAAATTAATTGGTATCCGGGTTTGTTTTGAGATAAAAACATATTCAATAGGCTATTAAGACTGTTCACGACAAGCATTAGTGACAAATTCTATTGAGTTTTTTGGTAACATTATTTTAAAAGGCGTGTTATATTTCATACCACCGTGCTATGATATTTGAGGTGGGGACAGTATACGGTATCGGACGCCGTGACCAAGAAATGCTAAAAAAATAATAACAAACGGATTTTCAGCTTTTTTTTTTATTTTATCTTTTTAGCTATAAAAACAACGTGTTATTTTACAAATTCACTTATAAATGACAACGTAGTTATACCTACTGTTGTGTTACTACGAAAAATAAATAACAAAGTTACCATATTATAATAATGTAACTCAAAAAAGTACAATGGCTGTATAAAAACTCGATAAGTCCCAACGATTTCATATGTGCCGAGTAGGTACCTACCGTATTTTATACCCGTATCATATTCAATATTTATGTATTTCAAATCGTCAGATTTGCGGGATATTTATTAAAATTTTGATTGAATTTATATTGATGTGTAAAACCTATTACGCTCGGGCGAGTTCTTTTAAATATCCGTTATTAATAATACGGACCAGGACGTTTTGGCGTAAGGCAATTTTGGCGCAGGGTCGTTTTAGCGCGAGATCATTTTGGCGTATAGATATAAAAAACGAACAAATCATTTTATTTAAAATTGTATACGATATTTATATCAAATTTAGATACCAATATAATTGTATTCATTGGCGATTGCAGCTGGTTAGTAGATTAAACTTCGTAACAAATTCGATTACAAACATAAGGTTATATAAGGTTATAACACATGGTAACATAATATACAATATAATCAAAGGTACTACACAGTAGATATTGTACACCGTGTTTTCGCATTAGCCAAATATATACACTATAATGCAATAATATGTTAGTGTAATAAAAATTATTAAATTATTATAAATCATAATATGTTGATAATAATAATAATAATAATAACACGAATTTAGTTTAAATACTTCAAAACGGCCACACGCCAAAATGGTCTACGCCAAAATGGCCACGCCAAGATGTCCCTGGCCCGCCGAGAATAGTAAGTAGTGCTGTAAATTTTCGGATTACTTACTTTGTCGACCTATTCGTCCGAACAGTGGCGTAATTAGGGCTGGGCTGTAATTAGGGGGGGGATAAACAATTTTTCATAATAATAAAATACATAATTTGTTTTTAAGTAAATATAATAATTGATATTTATTAGTGTTTACAATAAAAGATCGACTTTTATTGGTTTCAGAGCCATTTCATTTATAACATCCTCGGGATCTATAGATACATTATTATGAACTGCTAGCATAGCTAATCCGCTTAATGGATTCTAATGAACAAAATATTTAGTTATTACTTTTAATTTTCAAATTTGACTAAATTTACCGATTATGATTCGGTTATCGGATAACTTCATCAATAACACTTATATTTTGTTGTTTCTTTCAAAATTCTACACAAAAAAAAAAAAGACCAAGGGGGGGATTCGACACCCAGATCCCCCCCATGATTACGCCACTGCGTCGGAAACACTTTAGGGGTGAACGACTATCTTCTAGAATGCGAATACCAGTTTCCGCCATAGGTCGAATATTTTTAAAATTAATTAATTTACAATGTTATTTCCAATAAAATCCATAAACCGATGTATACGAATTGCACTCAAAAGTAATTCTACTAATGAGGAGTTGTACTAAAAATAAATTACACTTACAAGGTGTCACACTTAAACGGATTTACAAATTCATGGTTTCGCACTCAAAAAATGTTGATCTTACAAGTAGTCCCACTTAAAAGGAGTTGCACCCGATAGGTGTTGTGCTTAAGCTATACATAACAATACATTTAATCATTAGCTATGTATAGCTATTGTTTTTAATATTTTTGAATTTTTTAAAGTTGATACCGATTATATGAATATTCAATATTATGAATAATAATATATATAATTTATAACTACTTGTTACCTGAATATAGTTATACAATATACTAAGTTATATAAAATAAAACTATAATGAACTACAATACTAGGTATGTCTACTTTTAGGTACGTAGGTCAATGTTGTTATTTTATGTGCATTATTCAATATTCCAGAATGTATTAATTCCATTATATTGCATAAGGATAATATAAGGCCTTCGAAATTACCAATATAAATGTTAGAAGATAAATAAATATTTAAGTTAATATTTAAAATATACAATTAAAAGAAAAAATATAGTAATATAGCATGCACAATACAAATTAGTTATTTTTATTTAAATTATTTTGAGTGCAGTTAAAATAATCAAGGATGGGGCATTTTTTTTATAAAGTTGTTAATATTATATCCATTAGATTTTATTTGAAAAAATAGCCATAAGTTTAAAAGTTAACTAATGATGAATATCAGTAAATATAAAAAGTTAGTAAAAAGTAAAACTATTTTTTGTGTTTTAAATTTTAAGCCTACGTTAAATATATATATATTGTTTAATTAGATAGTAATTTTACTTGGAAAACACCAGGAAATATTTTTCCAATCAGTTAAAATACTAAAGTAGGCATCTAAATACTTTGTATATAATTCGATGATATTTTTAGATGGATATAAAATGGAGTTTTATCGTTGTCGTGGCGTACTTTTGCGTTTTGGTTCGCTGCGAACTGGAGTTGGAAATGACGAAAGGAAAGATCAGAGGACAGATTTTAAAATCTAGAGATGGACGTCCTTATTACTCTTACACGGGAATTCCGTATGCGAAACCTCCAATAGGAGAGTTAAGATTCAAGGTATATTTTATGAAATATTAAGTCATTATTGGAGGGAAAAAATTTAATATTGTATTAAAAATGTAATGTATATAGGCACCAGAGTCGGTCGAACCGTGGAACGGGACATTAGACGCTACGAAAGAATGTAATATATGTGTTCAAATATTGAGTACGGACGGCCATGAAGATTGTTTGTATTTAAACGTATATACACCGAAAACCGAGAAGAAATTATTGCCCGTTATGTTTTTTATTTTCGGGGGAGGATATAGTGTGCACCACAGTAGGTCTTCGATGTATGGACCCGATTATTTCATGGATAAAGACGTGGTGTTGGTGACGATAAACTATAGACTGGGCGTATTCGGTTAGTCGTGGTTTTTTTTATTCATAAATATATTTAATTTATATTAATAATTTTACAGTTTTTAAACTGTAAATTTGATGATGATGTGTATTATATATGTTACTGCTGTAATCGTGTAGGATATGTCAGCACTGAAGACGATGTGATGCCCGGAAACTATGGAATGAAAGATCAAGTACTGGCCTTACGTTGGGTTCAGGACAATATAGTTGGCTTCAACGGGGACCCTAATCGAGTAACGATTTTCGGCGGAAGTTCCGGGGCAGCCTGCGTAGGACTTCATTTGCTGTCGCCAATGAGTAAAGGTCTTTTCCACAAGGCCATCCTTCAGAGTGGATCGCCGACCTGCAAGTGGGCCGTTGCTGCCACCGGTGTCGTTCGCAAACGTGCTTACGCGCTGTCTACCCTAGCGGGTTGTCCCGCCGAAACGTCCGAAGATGTGTTGAATTGTTTGAAAAGACTTCCAGCTCAATACTTGACGCATCTTCATACCAAGTTATTCGTACGTTATTTATTCTAATCAAATTGACTGATGAATATTACATGACAAGACAATATGAAATGTCTCGCTATAGCATAAATATGTTCTCATTCGAAACTAACGGAAAGTAACTGTGATAGTAATATATTGCTTGTTTGTAGGCTTGGTTAAATTATCCGTTCGTTTTATTCAATCCCGTCGTTGAGAATTGTAATGCCGGCCAAGAAGCGTTTTTGTGTCACCATCCAATATACGATTTTAAACAAGAATCGTTTGTACCAACTATTGTTGGTTTAAATTCAGCCGAAGGTGGATTGTATGTTGCTTGTAAGTTGATTTATCGTCTTTCATTTATACAGCATTCATATGCGGTGTTTAATATACGGAATATATGGTGTTTTCAATATTTGGCTTTTTTTTTTTATTTGTTTTAGCCCTATATAATTCAACTTCCCTAGCGCATCCGGAATTTCGTACACACTTCAATCGTTTATTTTTCCTCATATCATGTTCCAACCATTACACGAAACCGAATGACATGAATAGAATCGGAGCGGAAGTGATAAAAAAGTATTTCCCGACGGGTGAAATAGATGACAATTCTCATTTGGACGCTATTAATGTAACGTATTTAATAATATCCAACGATATTGTAAGCAAATTTACTTTTTTGAGCGACTTAATATAAGAACAATTAAGTTTAATATTTGAATATGTCACTGGTAATATGGATAATCTAGCATTATGTAATGCCTTGGAGTTATACGGAATGCTAAAAAACCGGCAGTATACACAATTTTTACTCTTCCTTGGCATTATATATATATAATGTATATAATGTCGAAACTTGAGTGGGTTACGTGGTTTCTCGTATAATAATAGGTACCGCTGAGAGGTTATCGATAATGCGTGTGTGTCGAACGCGTTATCGGTCTGTATTATTTATATATCATAATATTTACAGTGTGTAAGAATAAATTAAAAAATTAAAATAAATTTAAAAGGTCGATGTTCCAGCGTGCGCGAACAGTTGCTAAGAAAAAAGCAACGGAAACAGGACAAATAAATGTACCTAATTGTCAGTTAAAGTGCCACAATGATAAATGTATTTGCATTAAAAATAATATACTTAATAGCTCAGAATGTCACTCTTCAACTAAATATTGTAATAAGCAGGTAGTGTAATTAACGCTTTAATAGCATCAGTAGTAAATGTAATAATAAAACTATTTTCGTATATTCTATTTTAGAATGCAATAATAAATTGATTTACATAATATTGACTATAACTATTCAGAATTGTGTATAATGCCTAGATATTATGCATATAACCTATAAACCTATAACCATATTTACGGTTACATAATAATATTATATATATATATATATATATATCCACATTTTTCTTTTAATCTCACTAAATAAATAATATAGTATTAAGAGCTAGTAGGTATGTAAATATGCCTTATCGAATTTCTAATGATGTAACAAAATAAATTTCAATTCTTTTGTAATGTTCATTAATTACCAATATATAAATGCAATTTATGATTTGTTCACGTTTTATTGATTTTTCATTTGTAATTTTTTTTTTTTTTTTTTACCTTTTGAAATATAATTTATCGTGATTTCAGATGTTCACTGATTCAGTATTCGTCGAATGTGTGTTAAATTTAGCATATCGATTGTCATCTCCTGTCTATAGCTATTTATACGATTATCAAAATGAGTTTTCATTTGATACGTTTCTTGGTTTTCATATAAATGTGGTCACTCATGGCGATGAACTGACTAGTCTTTTCAAAGTAACCAGCCTGAATTCAACAAATTTGAACGAAAAAGACCTCGAAGTCTCAAAATTAATGGTCAATATTTGGTATAAATTCGCTACCTCTGAGTAAGTAATTGTACCTGTTAAGATTGTTTTTTCATTTGCAACATTTTTAAAATAAGTACTTAACTATTTACTATTTATTTATTGACACCTATTATATCCCCTTTGTGTCTCTCCGTTTGTTCGTTCCCTAAAAATGTATTGTAATGTGCTGTCCATGTATTTCAGAGCACTGACCTAGAAAAATTCTGAAAAGGAAAACGAAAAAGGAATATTTACAAAATATATTATTTATAAAATAACAAATTATTTTAAAAATTATTATGAATTTAATTTATGTTTTTATGAAAAAATTAACTTAAAATACATATGGAAACTGAGAATGTAGCAATATGGTCACAGAATAAGATTCTAATTTGTTTTTTATTTTAATTATTTTATATAAGGTTAGGTTAGGTTTTTTAGAATAAAAATTTGTATTTTTAATGTTGTTATATTTAAAACGGAGTAAAAATGAATAATATTATTAATATTGATACTACTATATTTTTGAATAAATATTGATCATATTATAAGACCTGTAACTCAATATTTTAAACTCAATCCAATTTCATGATTTTTGTAACTTATTTGTAGAGCTCGGATTTTAATGCCCTAAAAATTTCAAAAATTCTCCTATAAAATGCAAAAATGACTTAAAACACTCAAAATAAGACACTATAAATATTCATTTAAAATTTTTTTTTTAAAGATTCAAAGTCAAAATAAGATTTATAATTAAAAAAATGTAAAAAATGAGTTTTAATTTTTAAATATTAATATTTAAATGGTAGATACACCAGATCCGTCACACTGTAAGATATACGGTAACAGAAATATATTTATAATTGATAATTGATAAGAGAACCAATATTGTAATTTGCAGATGAAAATTAAAATTTTGTGAAAAATGTTCTAAAATTTAAAAAATACTATAAAACATAAAAAAATGCCATCAACAGTTAAATTTGTCAAAATATGTAAAAAAAGTTCAAAATAAAAATTATGTTTATATAATAAGTATAACCTAAAACACATTTTCCAGTTATGGAGCTACATTAAAAAAAAAAAAAAAAATGATATTACCTCAAAATCCCAAAATCCCTACTTATTAAATAGCTTAATAGCCCTACGTATTAGTTATTTGCAATGATTTGTAATCATAATTTTGAAATTGTAACTTAAATACTTTCCGGATTATCATATTTTGAGTTTTTGGTGCTAGAGAGAGATACCAATAATCATTTTATCTACTAAGTGGAAAATCGTTCTATCGACTTCAAACTAATTACATTTTATTGGAACTTTCCTGTTCTTAAAGTTATATTACAATTATTAATGTTGAAATGTATACTACAAAGACTTGTAAATAAAATCAAAATTAAGATAGTCACATAATGTTAAAATGCATAGTTCAAACTGTGTTCATATGTATTATAATTCATAAAATAAATAACAATATGTGAACTAAAATATATCTGATCAAATTATTAGGTTCTATATTCTAAAAAATAATGCAATCCAAGTTGTAAATCAATACGAATAAGTTACATATAAATAAATGAATCTAAAACGGATTTTGCCAGAACGACATCACCATAACTCAAATTTTAATTTATTAATTAAGTTTATAGATTACAAATTTAAAAAGCCATTAAATGAGGTGGTGGAAGCACTTTGCTCGTTAGGTAAGATATACTGATGGTGAATACATTGAATTTTAAAGCAATATTATAAATAATTTTTTTTGATAAAACGATTTTGAGTAAAGCTTTGGTGTACCTATACAACATGTCGTCTCAGTATTACTGTCAGTATCTAATAACTAAAATTAACCATATTATGACGAAAAAACTTCAAAAATAAAAATTGTTATAAATAGCCCTTATTGGGAAACAAAATTTCATACGTTGATATATTTATATACATTTTTGGTAAAAGTTTTAAGTCTGTAGACCCATTTTTCTTCCGATATTCGAACACATTTCATACCAAAATAAATCATGTTTTCAAAAAATTAACTTTTAATAAAGTTTGTGTCCACCGATTTTTGATATATTTTGAATATAGCTATTGATTTTAACATTGTATTACAATGTCAGATCCTAAAACTTAAAATTAACTCTTTTATGACGAAAAACCAGACAAATTTAAAATTGTAAACCTATAACCCTTTTATTAATAAATTGTCTCAAAATGTATAATAATCGCTATAAATATCCCAAAATTGATAAAATGTTTTCAAAAACCATTTTACGTTCATTTTGTATTTAAATACATTTTTAATGAATGACGCAGTAATAACCTAATTGATTACTCCGAATTCCTGTATTTTACCGTTTTTATGTAATTATTTGGTTTATTTCCTTTATGCGTTAAAAAACTGTTGGAAAATCGAAAATGAATCGTTTTAAAGTACCAATAGATATAATTAGTTACCGGAAAAAGGTGTAGAATTAAAATTTTTCTTCGAACACATTTCATGCTGAAATAACACCGAAAAATTGAATAGGGTATTATAAAAAATTTAAATAGCTATAAAAAAATTTATGAGTACCGATTTTTAAAATTTTTTGAATATAGTTAGAATGATGTACTTTTAACATTGTGTTAAAATTTCAAGTCTTTAAACATAAAATTAAACCAATTATAAAGAAAAGACTTGGAAATTTTAAAATTTCTATAAATAATATAAAATTGGGATAAAACTGTCGAAAACCTTTTTATTAATTAATTATCTTAAAATGTAAAATTGCTATAAATAGCCCAAAATTGAGAAAATGTTTTCGAAAACAATTTTACGTTAACATATTGTATTTAAATACATTTTATGTGAAAATTTCAAGACTTTATGACCATTATTTACGGAAATATAACGAAAAAAAAGCCGGTCAGTAGGGGTGGAAGCACTTCGCTCGTTGGGTGTCAGTAGGGATGGATGCACTTTGCTACTGGACATGGTACTCTTGGTGGATGTATTGCATTTGAAAGCAATGATGAACAACCTATGTTTAACATTACATTGAAGATCAAACTATGTAGAAATAAATATGATTTAGTATATTATGTATATTTGCCGTTTTTTGATTATTTTTTCGTAGTTTTATCTTACGCATTAAAAAACATTATTGATAATATCGGAAAATGACCTCTTAAAAGTACCAACTAGATGTAATTTGCTACCGGAAACCAAGTAAACTTATAAATATCGGAGCACTCCTTCTGGTAGAAAAAGTGTTTACAGAAAAAAATAAACATCATAGTAAAACCACTAGCTCCCTCGCTACGCTCAGAATCTAAAACTATAATCGATTTAAACAAATTCATGCTTTTATAATTTATCCTTTATTTTTTGGTTGTTTGAAGATAAATTACTTCCATGAATTGTTTTCATACGCATATAAAATTAAAAATAAATAGTATTATGTCTAAAATATGTTCGTTTTTTTTTTTGGAAAAGTTGATTTTTAATTGTAAAAAACTTTAAACATTTATGTTTAAATCAATAAATATTCATTTTAATCATTAAACGATACGTTTAATTAAAAATTTGTATTTTAAACGTTATTATTTATACTATTTTTATAGAAATCCTACCATCGATGGATTAGAAAATGGCTTGCCTTGGCCGAAATTTACTCGATCAAACCAAACTATGCTACATGTGAATTCAAGTCATCCAGGTCTTATTCAGAATCCACACATGGAGAATTACGATTTTTGGAATGAACTTCCCACGTCTTATTCTAAACGAAATTAATAGCGATATTACTGTATTAATAAGTACCAATTATTTTTGTTAATTATTTCAGTTATGTCGAAAGACGAACGTTATCATTAAATGTATGTTGAAGATTAATAATAATTTCATAAACTTTAATTAAAATAATGATTAATAAAAATCAATTTATTATTTTCATTCTATAACTCTTATTATACAGTATAGGTATGTAAATTAATTGGAGTCATTAATCCTAATTCTTAACATAGTCAGAATATTTTATTGAATTTTTTTTAATAAAATATATAGTTAATGAGCCCTCTTTTTTTATGATTTACAAAATTTTATTTTATTTTTTTTTGAAAATTTTTTAATTAGCCATTTTATAGTTATAGTTACTTATGGAGAATATTAACATTTTTTTTTTAAACGAAAAATATCTATAAAATATAAATGTTATATAGAAATGTCAAACATAATAATATAATAGGTAATAATTATACTCGTACATAATATTGTTATTACAAAATAAAATATATTTAACGCAATGCAGGTGTCTGTAGTAAATAGTATATAATAATAGATATTAGATAGATTGTACATCAAGGGTTTCCCATAATTTTTCCCACTATTATTGTTAGACCGACATCCGAATCGATATTCAACGGTCAGAGTCAACAAGATTTTATTTTTATCGTATTGTTTACTTGTGTCTGTAGTGTTTGAGTATACATTTTACAACAAATTTAAAACCATTACAGAAGTTAAATACCTACGTCAAATTAATAAAAAATAATATTAATGTTTGAGATTTTTTTTTGTTTGGGCCGGGTTTTATGGAAAATTCTTGGGTCGGGACGGACCGGGCCGGGCCGAAAAAATTCGGCCCGTGCAGGTCTCTAGTAGGTACTCGATAACTTCTTGAATATTTTAAATTCCGATTTTAATAAAGAGGACACATTTCTTAAATAAAATAATTTCTTTATTTAATAGAAAAAATGTTTTATAGGTATAAACAACAATAACAATAAGTACAATTAATAATTGATTATATGGTCAAGCGGTGTTCTTGAAAGTCCGGGAACGAAAAATAAGAGAAATATTAATACGACCGGTGGGCGAATAGTTTCAAAATAGTAGCAGCTTTAAGGGGGGATTGATGTGGGCGATTTCCCCCCCCCCGCCCCCAACCATTGGACCGTGATTAATATTTTTTTTTAATATATAAGTATCTTGGATTAACTCTAAGGTAAGAAGGAAAAAAATATTTTTTGTGTCCTACTAATTTAATCCCCCTCCCCTCTGGAAAGTTACGAGTTGTATATGGCACAATGATGTCACAATGTAATTTTGAATTTACCTTTTATTAATTTACTATTTATTTTATTCACATGAAATTTGTATTTTTTATTACATTGTTTTTATATACCTAGGTAGTTTTATTTAATAAAATAATATTGAGATAGGTAACTTACTTTATGGAAATGTAAATAGTAAATACTAAATACTACATATCTACATATAAACTTAAGATTACTAAACACGATAGACGATATAACATAAAATATCATGTGATCTGTAGTGCATTTACAATAACACTAAACTGAAAACTTCAGTTTCCCAACAGACAAAAGTAATAAATTAGTATTGATATGGGTTTCAAGCTGTCCATTTTTGAGATGACTTATAGGCTATGATACAACGCAAATTTTGAATGAACAATAATATTGTTATTGTTATATTACGAGGGAAGTGTACAATATTATAAAACACTATATATATAAAATGTATTCTTAATCTACGTTGCAATCGTTAAAACGGAAGCACCCTTATATAGGTATTATAACCGTGAACCTGTCAATCACCACTATAAAATACGATGTGTAAAAAAATTTAAAATATTTTATTATACTATATATAGGTACTTTATAGCCAACACTGGATAATAAAATGATAAACTAATACGGTTATATTTTAATTTTGTCCCAGTTGAAGTTCGAAAATAGAGTTCGAAAAAATTTCAAGTTCGGTTTGGTTCGACTTTTTACTATATAAATGCGACTATCGAACCATAACCAAACTCCTGAAGTTCGGGTCGATTTTTCGAACTTCAAACTGTTCCACCCATCTATCTCTAGTAATTATTAGTTATTATTTTCTATTTTTCGCCTACGACGTATTATTATTGTGTTAGTTGTGTATATCTCGGTCCAATAGTTCATCTTATAATGGCCAGTGATTACTGATTATCACGATCTCTTTTAAAAATACTTAGGTATATTTGGTCGAAATTGTATCGATAAAGAAACTGTTTATTAAGAAATTTTATAAAAAATATATAAGAAACTATTTATATTGTAGATGCAAACATTTTTAATTACTTACGTAATTGACATAGGTAATGCTATTGAGTTAAGACAAATTTAAAAACAATTTTTTCAAAGTACCAATGAAAATTACACTACTTGTACACATCCAACGCCATAAGTTAAAACTTATAACTGACTATACGAAATTAAATTTATCTATATTTTTATTAATTAATTTAATCTATTTATGTATACATAATAATTATGTACCGATTGTTACAGGAATCCAGTTATGAAAAATGATAAGAATGAAATAAAATCATAATACACGACGGAGAGTATAAAGAACAAAGTACATGTGTCCGAGTTGTTATTCTATGTTTATTATTCCATGTTACGCAACGGATTCGTTTCATTAGATTGCATAAGGCGATTACAAGATTTCGATACGTCCGAAAATGTATTGAATTGTTTAAAAAAACTTCCAGCTCAATACTTAACGGATCTTCATACCAAGTGATTTGTGCGTTATTAATTTTAATCGAATTGGCTCACGAATATTATAAGATAATAAAAAATATCTCGCGTATACTAATACATATTTTTTATATAAAAATTAGACATTAATGGAAGGCAACTACTATGGAATGTGATGTCGAGTTGATTGAGTAGTAAACGTGTTAGATAGGAGATATTCCACATAGTGTTTAAAAGTGAATGTATCAGTAGTTTTTGTGCGAAGCCGGGTCCTTTTCGGGCTTTGGTAGCATGATTGATTCGGGCTACCCGGAAAGTACTCCAATTGAGTGCATCCGCTTAGTCTTTGTCAGAAGTCGTTGAACTGTTGGAGATAATATCACGCGTACTAATGTATATATTTTTTTACAAACATTAATGGAAGGTTACTATAGTAATTTTTATATTACGTATTATATTTTTTTATATTACATGTTTATGTAAGTCATGGTATTACGAACCATTCGTTTTATTTAATCCCGTTGTTAAAAAATTGTAATTCTGATCAAAAAGCGTTTTTGTGTCATCGTACGATATACAATTTTAAAGAAGAATCATATGTACCAACCATGATTGGTTTAAATTCAGGCGATGGTAGAATGATTGTTGCTAGTAAATCAAATTATAGAATAATAATTTAATAATACTCATATAGTATTTTCAATAAATTTATTATTTGGTTTTTGTTTCTATAGTAATGTATAATACAACTTCCCTAATGCATACGGAATTTCGTACGAACTTCAATGGTTTCTCTCTTAAAGTCGGATTCCTATACACGCGACTAAAAACGCGCCGCAGCTCGACGCGATTCAAATATCAGCCGCGCCACTACTAGTTTACATGTTATTAAATGTAACCGATTCCTATGATCGCCGCGGACTACTCGTGTAGGCAGTCATCCGCCGCGGCCGCACGCGTCTCATTATAATCATATATTCATATATCATATATATTGGCTCCGGAATTTTTTTACTTGGACAGGTTTTTATATCATCTTCCATTAGATTTAACACGTAAGTGAACTGGTCAACACTTAATCGAAAAAATTCTCTAAATTTGGTCTCATCTCGCCATAAATGTTTTTCGATAAGGACACTGAAAAATCCTTCCGTCCTTCTGGACATGAAAATGTCATGAATATCTTTTTTAAATCTATCAATATATTGTATTATCATTTGTTCTTCATCTACTTCTTGTAAAAGAAGTAGATTCAAAATTAATTTTTTGGTTTTTTGATAATAACATATTTAATGAAAATTTTAAGATTAAAACAATTAACAGAATACAATTACATTTCACACGTTGTGTGTATCAATGTATGTCAAAGACTCATGTTGATCAGAAAAAAAAGGTACGACGAGCCGCGCGGCCAATATTTTGGTTACGCGACCGAAATTTGAATAGCGCCGCGCTGCGGCGCGTCCGTAGACGCGTGTATAGGAATCGCACCTTTAACACATTTGAATCGTTACACGAAACCAGATAACATTGATAGAATCGGAGTCAAAGTGAGAAATAAGTATTTCCCAATGGGTGAAATAGATGAAAATTCTCATTTGAACGCCGTCAAAGTAACGTATTTAATCGTATTCAAAGAAATTATTTATTAATTTATTTAAAACAAAATTAAAGCAATAAAGAAGTAAAAATACTTTTTAAGTGATACAAAATAAGAATAACTAAGTTTAGGATTTATAATTTATATTAATATATATCAATGCACTTAAATTTTACTAAAATTGTATTTAAAAGATGCAAATATGCAATATTTAAATAAATCTTAATATTTTTTAATATTCATTCATTTAATCAAACATTAATCTATAATTTATGTCAAGTGTATGCGTTTTTCATTTATTTTTATTCTTTTGCTTTATTTTTTTAATTTATAATTTATTTTAAACTTTCAAAATACAATTTATCTTCTACATGCAATATTATTTTGGCATTTCAGTTGGTCACCGATTCATTGTTCGCTGAATGTGTGTTAAATGTAGCGTATCAATATTGTCATCTCCAGTGTATAGTTATTTCTACGATTATCAAAATGAATTTTCATATAATACGGTGTATGGCACGGGTAAAAAACCATTAGGGGTCACTCACGGCGATGAACTGACAATAGTCTGTTCAATATGACTATCCTGAATCCAAAAGATTTGAATGTAAAAGATCTAGAAGTTTCAAAGTTAATGGTTAATATTTGGTATAAATTCGCTACCTCTGAGTAAGTAATTGCATATGTTGAAAATTAGTTATTCAAATTAAATTATAACTTTTGGTTTCTAATTGAAAGAATGAAACCTTATACCACTGTTGCGTCTGTCTGTTTGTTAAAAATTAAGAAATTAAAAAACAACAATTATTGCAGTAACATTAATATAGTTAGAAAAAACAAATAATATAAAATACGAAAATTCATGAAATAGTCAGTGTGTTACTAGCAATATTTATTAGTTAGATAGCGCGACGGCCGATAAAAAAAAAAAAATGAGAATTTCAGTATAATATGAAATCACCATAGTTATATTTTTATACATAAAACTTTATTTTTTTAAATTGTATGTAACACTATTAGGTATATGTATCCTTAGTAACTTATGGTTGTGTGCCGTATTTACCAGGGAGATAAAACCAGGAGAAGCAGCGGCGTATTTAGAAATTATTTATGAGGGGGGATGAAATAATTAATCATAAGGGTCCTGCCACACCATCGCGTTTTACGCGCGACCATAAATCGCGCGATCCCGCCTCAAATCGTAAGAACATGTATTATAATGGAACGCGCCATACCAACGCGTTTTTGTCGCGGTCCGCCGCGCGACCAAAAATTGAATCACTGCATGTCGACGTTTTGGAGCGTACGCGCGTTGGTCGCGTGTAACGTAAACAGGTTGTTTTCAATGACGTACGCCACAACATCGCGGCGATTACGCGCGGTTTTTATAATATTTTCATAATATTACGATTAATATTTCTCGTTGTACAAAATATTAATACGTAATATTTTAATTGAAAATATATTTTTTTTAATTATAAATGAATAATTAAATTTTATCATACGTCCGACGTATATAATAATATAGGATGTATATAATAATATCGGATATTATAATAATATAGGTACTACCTACCTATATTGAACTCGAACCTATATTCTAAAAAAGTTAAATAAAAACAACCAAAAAAAATGTTTATTGTTTTGAACATGGATTCGGGAAAGAAAATTAACGAGGCAATCCCCTTATCACAGTATTAAATGATAACCAGTAACCAGAAACAGGACTCCTATACATTGTCTGCTGTTTAGTAATAGACTGGCGTACTTTAAATAACAATAATTCGTCAAATGATGAAATAGACATACGATAATACGAAAAAAATTTATCCTCATGTTCTCTGATATGCATATAAAATTTTTGAAAACGTTGAGTTTTTTCCCGTAATTCATTATAAGGGTGAACCCAAAAACGTCTTTCTCTTTTAGGGGTGAATTTCCCACAATAATGGCCGATTGCCACCACACGCATAACATTCATATAATGTTCAAAATCCATCATTTATATTATATTTAACACTTTAAATGCCGTG